>CAAKHD010011170.1:74729-87472 GCA_901007705.1 Fistularia tabacaria | reverse complement strand
CTAGCGTGATGCGCATTATTCCGCTTGTGTGCTCATATTCTTGTGCGTGTGTGTGTGTCTGTGTGTGTGTGTGTGTGTGTGTGTCCTTGGGTGTTTGCGAATTCGAGGGCTTTGCAACCACAAGATGTGAAAGTGCTTCCTTGGTGGAGACCGTTTACCGTCGTTTATATTTGAGAGTTGTGGCATTAAAAAAAAAAGAAAAATGAATTGGTTAGCACCAATATGGGACATACTTGGCTCGTGACATGGAGGTATAAAGAAAGAGTGGAGGGGTCACACACTTCATTTTTGCTGCAGTGGGGAGGTCTTCGATACCAATTTCAAAACCAAGGTTTTCACACACAATGAGGGGAGAGCTTGACCGAGGGCCACAAACACAGCCGCGTTTTTTTTTTTTTTCTTGATTTCGTGTTTCATCAAGGCTATCAACAAAACTATCTCCACGAGCTGGATGTGTCACCTCCCGAGCCGGCGCGCCGGAGAGGTCTTCCACCCCGTCATACAACGCCGTGAATTATCGCCTTTTTCTTGCATTAAATCTCGGTTAGATTTTGCATTGTTTTTTTTATGCCCTTAGTTAAATTTGGCCCTCCGCTTCAGCTGTCTTGTCGCCAAGGCCAGTGATTCTGTAATAATCCACTGGGCTTTCGTGAATGTCAGCGGGATGCAAAGGACCAGCCGGAACCTTGAGCTGCACTGACTTCGCGTTGCTTTGTTTACTTGAAATGTTCACGCTCCTTTCTATTAAACACCCCTAAATGCCTCGCCGTCGGATATTTAGCATATTCATGGCTGAATCATCACAAATCCCCCCCCCCCCAGTGAAGAACCCTCCCCTCTGAGTACCACGTAAACACAGAGAGGAAACCGAAGCGTGCAGTGGAGTATTTGTTGCTGTTCCAAGGTGCAACTTGACCAAGTGCCTCCACGTCGGCAGCGGCAACTACCGTCCTGCCATAAATTCACAACGTGGCGGTTGACGGCGTCTGGCTGACGATCTCGGTGAGATATGAGCGTGGAGCCGTGGCTCCTTATTGCCGCGGCGTCATCTCTTGAAGAACAGAGTGGGACCGCAACCCCTCCCTTCTACCGGGAGTGTTTCTAAAGCGCGGCAATTTGTCTCTTCATAATTGCTGTTGGAATTTCCATTTGCATTCCTTTGAATTTTTTATACTTCAATCATTGCTATACAGCCCTTGTGAAGTTATGTATTTATTTATTTATTTATCCTTTGTGTGCAAATTTGTCTTTTTTTATAGCCTGTTTTATTGAGATAAGTCTGACAAAATCTCTTTCTGAATATATGTATTAAATCTGTCCCATTGTGTGTGTGTGTGTGTGTGTGTGTGTGTGTGTGTGTATATATATATATATATATATCATACAGATATAGTATCCACTTCATTCTGTATATATATATTTAGTCCTACGCTGATGCCAGTCTGTTTAGTTTTGCTTCCTCTTATAATGTATGAATGTACCTGGCTGCAACAGCTACTTAATTTCCCTCTAGGATAAATAAAGTCTGTCTATCTATCTATCCGTACCCAAAAAAAGTACATAAAAAAAAAAAAAAAAAAAACAGACTCGATGTGCTTTTTAGATTCTCTAATGAAATGCATAAATTTTCCTTTTTGGAAATTCTTTGACCGGCTCTCACACAAATCACACTGATTGAGTGAAGTCAAAACCGACCAGGAGCCATGCTACGCTAACTCCGGAAACCTGCTTCAGCTCGACGCAGATCGTTTTTCCGTCCACCCGTTTCTTTTTCTATCTCAAGGCAGCCCGGAGCTGAGAAACCAGAGGGCTCTTGCAGGATACATCCCCGGCAGCCGCCGGAGAGATGGAGGAACATCTCAGACAAATGGGCGGGAGCCGAGGTCGGCCACAAAATGCACTTCATCCAGCTCCCGATGCACAAAGTAGAGTCTTGCATTTGAGGTCGGTATAGGTTCAGGCACAAACCACACAAACGGATCTGAAAGGGCTTGTTGTTTTTCATCAAATCCTGAGGAACGGACAAAACTAAAAGAGTTTTCGATCCGTGTGTCGCGGGGCGAGATACCGTCGACCCGGCCTTCTATTATGAAGAAGTCAGCGACAACCCCTCCCGTGATAAAAAAAAAAATAAAAAATAAAAAATAAAAAAGCAGCTTCATTTAATCCCATCCCGTTTTCAGCAAAACAACTCCAAAGAAACAAAAAAAAGAAGAAGTGTCACAAAGCGTCACGGAGGCCTGGGGATGTTTGCTTATGGGGGCAAAACAGGCCTGAAGGGATGTGAGGTAAAACTCCCGGTACAGCAAGAGACATTTTATTCCCTCTGGTACTTCCACAGCGGGGACATTTTTATTTCACAGCGACGGTGTTTGCTCAGTACGGAATAGTATTGACTCAGACCGAGAGTTGAAAAAAAAGGAAGAAGAAAAAGGTGCTCTAATATTGATACCATAAATTTCAACAATTGTTCCAGCATGTAAGACTTTATTGCCAGCCGGCGTGGTAAGTCAACTGCGGCGTACATTTGTCAGTGACACAATTTTATTGCAAATATGGTTATCCTGTACGATCATACACACGTGAATAAATCTTGAATTTGTTTATTTGCTTTGCTATGGTGGCGATGGAAAAGTGAAATAAAAATAAAACAGAAAAGCAGCATGTTGGCCCTGGAAGGCTTGTGTTGAGGAAAAAAGAAGATTGATTTAAGTAATCTCCACTTACATTCATACAATTACAGAAGTGAGGTGCAGTCAGGGGAGGCAGGGGAGGCAGGGGAGGTCGTGCCTCACTTGCCCATCTTGGAAAGAAACAAATATAAAATGAAAAAAATAATGAAATGGTTCTATTCATCAATGATATGCACCATAAAGGTATTTTTCATTGAACTTCACCAGTTTTAGATTGTTTTTTTATTCAAAATGGACAGATTTTTACATTTATTGTTCGAATACTGAGCAGAGACGTGCGGTGAGGCCGCGGACTGTTGAGCCACACATAGTTTGCACAATGACGGCTGACTGCTAGCATACTCTGAACTCAGAGAGGATTGCCGTCTCTCTGCATGTCACTATTCAAATGTTGAAAGACTTTTGCTCTGTCAACTACATTTCCAGGTTTTTACAGTGCTTTTTTTGTCAACAGCTGTAAGTATGTGACTAGTTTCTTGCGTTGAGCAATCAGAAAAAAGCTTGGAAGAGCCACTAAGTGAGGCAGGCAGTTCTCCTGCCTCAAGGCTGGGGGTGCTCGTGATTCCAGGGATTCTTCTTGCGACTCCTCGGCTGCAGAAAACAGTCCCTCACCGGACATGAACCTCACGTCACTGAAATACAAAGTCCAAATACGCTCCCCAGTTCGGCACCCGTGCAGACGTCCATATCTTTGACTAGCTCAAGGAAAACCACTTTTTTTTTTTTTTTTGTTATTCATTCATTGTGAATTAATTCATCATCATGGTGAAGCTCCGCCTCTTGCCCCAGATATGATGAATGGATGAATGAATGAATGAATGAATGAATGAATGAATGAATGAATGAATGAATGAATGAATGACTGGTCCTTTGGACATCAGGATTAGCAGTTGTTAATTCCTCATAAATCTTTTTTCACGTGATCTGGCGGAGTCAAGCTGACAAATAGGATAGCACACCGCTTTGATTCACCCATTCACACACTGAAGGCTGCAGAGCTGCCACGCACGGCGCAAACTGGACTGTTCGGCGCTCCTGGGGGTTCAGTGCCTTACCTACTTCGGCACGAAGACAGGAATACCCAGGAATAGAACCGTCCGATCGGAGGGACGCCCGCTCCGCTAGCTGAGCTACAGACCGCCTTGATCCTGTTTGTTTTGCCGACCTTGGAACTGAAAGAAAGCCCGATATTGTTGTAGAGAGCATTCCCCGGCTCGCGTTTAAACTCTCAGAACACGGCTGCTCTGAATGTGACCTTCAACTTTGCACGGAGTGTTTTAATGACTCCCGTCCCAATAGCACGGAGGTGAATCAAGTGTGTCTGTGAATAATGGAGTCCAGAGCGGCGTGGAGGAATCTGCAGCCCGATCAAAACTGCTATCCAACAATCATTATATCACCGACTTATTATCCAAGCCGATTTCGGGAAACGGGACGATTCTTTAAGGACGGATTACAATTTACCATGCAGTATTAGCTATCATACATAATTAAAATCTGCGGTTGTGAGTTTAAAAGTTTCATCCTTGATGCGTGCAGCTGCTGCGACAAGAAAACTACTAGAGCGGTGAAATATAAATGAATGGACAAAATTTGAGAGATGCCTTTCATTGGTTCGATCGACTGGAGACCGAGCAAAGCGCACTCCTGAACAGAGCTGACCAGATGTCACGCCACCTGGAAGATCTCCACCCGTCATGTTTGACAATTGCAATGTGCACGAGCCGTTGGGTAATATTTGAATATGAATATATGACCTTTCACTTAAAATAAGGGCACTTTTAACTACAATTCAAACACTCTGTGACTTTTTTTCATCATAACCTGTAAAGGTAAACACGTCAAGTGCCATGACAGCTACTTTAATAGGTACACCGGCTCAACTCCCCGTCAGCGCAGCGAGCTAATCAACCAATCACACCACAACTGTTTAAGGCGTTGAGGCACGAAGAAGACGTCGAGATGACCTGCCGAAGTTCAAACCGAGCGAGAGAATGGAGAAGACAGCTGAAACCGGTGCCAGATAGGCATTTCATGGAGCGCTGATCTGCAGGGAATTCCACACGCGACCATCTCCAGGAGTTCCCGGAGATGGTTCGAATGCGAGGATGCATTCAGCAAGCGGCGGCTCTCTGGGTGAAAACGCCGAAGAGGTCAGAGGAGAACAGCCAGGCTGGCTCGAGATGACAGAAGGGCAACGGTGACGCAAATAAGCAGTTGTTACGACCAGCATGAATGCGGAGGGAACATCTCTGAACGCACAGCACGTGGAGCCTTGATGCTGATGGGCTGCAGCAGCAGAAGACCACACCGGGCGCCGCTCCTGTCATGCAAGAACAGGAAACCGGGGCTACGGTTCGCCGAGGCTCCCTAAGAATCGGACAAAAGCAGACTGGAAAAACATGGCTCGGGTCTGACGTGTCACGATATCTGCTGCGACCTTCAGATGCTCGGGAGGGGGGTTATTATTTTGGTACATACGAGATCTGGGAGGAGGAGTTGAAACCACGCAAAGAAGATTCAAGGCAGTTGTGAAAAGGGAGTCTGACCCCGGTGCCGGCGAGGTGTACCCAATAAAGTGGTCGGCGAGTGTATGAAAGGATGTTATGTAAAGTTATTTTATGGATCACATATTTTTTTTTTCTCCTTGAGGGTCGTACATTATTTATGGTCGCAGCTGGAGTATGATTTTTTGATGTGCAGGGGTTAAATAAAGTGCATCCATAAAACTGCATGGGAGAATATCATTACAATAAAAGAATTGAGAAAATGGGCAGAATTATACCAAAAAAAAAAAAAGGGACTATTACTGGCGGACATGAAAAATTAAGTCATTACTATAGAAAGGAGCAGGTCCCTCATTGGACCTCTGTGAGTCTTATTAAAATATGAAACCTCCAAGGACGACCGCAGTCCGAAGTTGGCATTTTTATAAATTTAATTATGTATGTCGTCGATAATGAGACCCCGTGATTGAGGTAGTGGCAAGGTTTTGCCACCCGGGGTCAAGGACTATTTCAACAACTCTCTTATCATCCCCACTGGAAAGAAAGGCAGAAAAAAAATTAAAAAATGGGTCTGGAGTGGAGCGAAAACGGCAAGAGTGAAAAAGGAAATACTAAAAACAATAATTCCTTCCATGATCATTCATCACAGTCTGGCAGATAATCCTTCCATGACCCGGTGAAAATAATAGTCTCCCGTAGAAGAGAGTTGTATGGGTTTGCTTGCAAATCTACTGTTCCACGGATAATGGGCTCCGTCAGCTGCGGCTCCATACAGTACACTCCATGGCCGGAGATCTAATTTTAGTAATTAGGGCCTTAAAGGAAGTGGAATCTCATCACAGCTGCCAGATCAGATCGGACGCGTCTGAGGCCGCTTTAGATCTTCTATTGAACTTCCCTGGACAAAGAGAGCCTGGTTAATTAAGTCCGGGAGCCCCAGTGGCTCCGGCTGATTGGGTGTTATTAGTCAGCTCTGAAAGAGGACAATGACTGGAATGATAAATCTTCCCTGATTATTTATCCATATGTTGAGCCGTCAGTGCGGGAGAATGAACCGGTGGCCGTGCGGGAAAAAAAAGGCGTTATTTGGTTGGAGACATATTTAATGGCGGGCTTGCACTTAAAATGCCTAAATCAATAAAGCATGATGTGCATACAGCCGTATTCCAGAGGGGAGAAAAAGGGGTTTCATTTTCAAATCCAACCCTGCTCCCCTCCCCACCCCCAAGAATAATTCAGCTGCTTTCTAACGGCGGCGTGGCTTGCCGTGCCTTCCAGAGCGGGGCTCCCCTTCGTGGGATCCCCGGCAAATATATCAGAACAGCACATTCAAGTTCTCCTACATTCATAATTGAGCAGCACGTGATGAATAGCGGATGGGCCGTTCCATTTTCAACCGACCGGGAAGCGGCGGCGGGTTGTACAGCGAGCCCGGATCGCAGAACCATGTGGCTTAAATATTGTGCGACCGGATTCACAGATAAACGACGTCTCCTCTGTCTCGTTCTGCCTTCGGACGGAACAGTCCTGAGAACCGAACTGGTCCGATTGGGTTCCAGGAAGTGACTTCCTCCAGGGGAACCTTTTAGCAGTTCATTCTCGCAGGCAGTGACGGACCACGGTAGGGAAAGTCCCTGCGATGTGCACCTTAAGCTCCGCACAGAAGAAGAAGAAGAGAAAGATGACGTGGACAACATGGAGGTGGAAGCTGCCACAACGTTCATGAAATAACAACTATGGAGCATCAGATGGTTGGAGTGTTTTTATCTTCTCCCTGCACTGCTTCGCCATGTGAGGAGCCCCGTTAGCTGTTAGCTAACTCCACATTTATTCTGGTCCAAAATGTAGATTGAAAACCCCTCTGAGGTGTTGAAGGTCAGGAGAGCTTGGACCTCTTCGCCATTCCATGACTTGCTGCCTCTGTCCATTTTGTTGTAAGAAAACATCTGACCAGTGACCAAGATAGTTTTAGAAATGCCGCAATGTCGTCCGTGTGAAGCATCTGGTAATGGGGGTGGCTTTTGAGTTCCACCAATCACCACGCACCTAAATCATATGAGTCTCATAAAAAGACCCTGCCTTGGAGGAGGAGCTGAAGTGGGTCTACAAGCTGAAGTACACTGTTCCGGTTTCCAAAACTCAAATCCACAGTGGGCAAAAAATCAAAACATGGATAAAGTCGAGGGGCCAACGTTGATGTTTATTGAAAAAAAATCTCCCTCCAGATAAAACAATGAATCTTTTCATTTGGACCCAAACAAGTTTGGCTTCAAAACTGAATATGGAAAAGCAAAGCTTAAAACTATATAATATATAACTTCATATTGCAAACATGCAAAACAGAAATTCAAATTTAAAAACACATTCATGGCATTAATTTCCTCAATAAAAATTCAATAAAAATGGTATTCCTCTTTTTATTTGCAGCCTGAAATAAATTTCAAATGTAACCTTTTTTTTCCGCAGGCTAATAATAAATGTAAAACTAAAATGACTGTTTTCTGCCTTTCTTTTTGTGATGATACTGAACCCCCAACATTCTTCAATTTCATTCTCTACCATTGAGACAAACAGCTTAAAGGCCCTCACACACAGGCTGACATCCAGATGTAAAGTGTATAGTCTTCTATGTGTCATTTATTTATCACATTGAACCCTTGTGGACAAAAGCAACCAATGAAAAAGTAACAAGGGTTTCATTCAAACCTTCCATGAACTCATCAATGTCCATCCATGACCTCCCGGTTAATATTAATCAAACAACTCTACATTTTATGGAGCCCATTGTCGGCCTCATTAAATATTGAGAAAGAGATAAGCAACCCGAAGAATTACGACCACGGTCATAATAAAATGGAGCAGGGAGGGGAGAAAAGCTTAATGTGAGAAAAGAAAATTGAAACAAAGCTATGAGTTCGCAAACATCTGCCGACACTTTTGGATTCACAGGTCACATCTCAGATACCTTCCATGGAACGCCAACGATAACGGTTTGAGTGAGCTCCACAACCTTGGTGCAACTTCCAACACACTGATGGAAATATCCTCTCTTCCAACGAATGCAAGGCATCCGTCCATCCATCCGTCTGTCCATCCATCCGTCCAGCCTTCCATCCATCTGTCCATCCATCAATCCATCTTGCCATCCAGCCATCCTCCCATCCATCCATTCATTGAATCACCCATCCGTCCATCCGTCCATCTATCCATCCACCCATCCTTCCATCCATCTGTCCTTCCATCTGTCCATCCATCCGTCCATCCTTCCTACATCCATCCGTCAATCCGTCCATCAATTTATCCGTCCATCAATTTATCCGTCCATCCATCCATCCATCCATCCATCCATCCATCCATCCATCCATCCATCCATCCATCCATTTATCTGTCCGCCCATCCATCTATCCATCTATTTATCTGTCCGCCCATCCATCTATCCATCCATCCATCCATCCATCAATCCTTTATCCATCAATCAATCCATCTCACCATTCATCCATCCATCTATCCATCCATCCACCCATTCATCCATTCTTCCATCCATCCATCCATCCATCCATCCATCCATCCATCCATCCATCCATCCATCCATCCATCCATCCATCCATCCATCCATCCATCCATCCATCCATCCATCCATCCATCCATCCATCCATCCTCATCCATCCATCCATCCATCCATCCGTCCGTCCGTCCATCCGTCCATCCGTCCATCCGTCCATCCATCCATCTCTCCATCCATCCAACAATATATCCATTTATCCGTCTGCCCATCCATCTATCCATCCATCAATCCATCAATCCTTTCATCCATCAATCAGTCCATCTTGTCATCCAGTCTTTCTTCCATATATCCATTCATTGAATCACCGATCCGTCCATCCGTCCGTGTCCTGCTTCTCGTCCAGCTGGGGTCACCCAGGCTTTCCCTCTCTCAAGCCACTTGGTCCAGCTCTTCCTGAAGAATCCCGAGGCTTTCCCCCGAGACTTCCCCTGGACCTCCTCCAGCTGGAACCCCCTCACCAGGGAGGCGTCCACGAGGGGTTCCAACCAGATGGAGCCGCCTCATCTCGCTACTCCAGATGCGGGGGGAGCAGAAGTTGTACTCTGAGTAACTGCTGGATGACCACCCTGTCTCCAAGGGTGGGCCCGGACACTATGCGGAGAAATCTCATTACCGCTGCGATCCTCATGTTTCTGGTCGCCACCCGCGGCTCGAGACCACCGGCGAAGACCCCGATTGAATAGCACAGTAAAGTGAAAGTCCAATGCCTGAAGGCCTCCACCTGTGGAGCTGCTGCTCTGCCCTCCAGGCTCTTAAAAAAAAGAAAACTTTGATCAAATCCAGGCTGCTGCTCTGCTGCAAAGAGTTAACAGCCCTCTGTCATCTATCATTTCCCCCCCAGGCACTGACAACCACTTCTCTTAAAAAAAAAAAATAGAATAAACTATCAAATTGAGCCCCCGTAGGTAACATAACCAAAGCTAAATGTCTCCTGACAACTTAATGATTTCTTCATCACAATGATTGCACTGATTATACTTCGTCTGCATTTAGCCATCGCCACGGAGTGGCAAATGATCCTGGCAGGAATTTAAATTTAAAAAGAAAAAAACAAATGTTTCAAGGCAGGGAAGAATCCGCATCCCCATACGGCCTGATCTTAGTCCAACTCTGGTAAACACCAGAAACGTGAAATCCCAGACTGGAGGTCTTCTTGACGGGGTCCTAATTAACACCGATGTTACTCCAGGAAAGACGCCGTTTGGTCTCCATCGTAAACCTCTCATCCATGTGACCATTCGTCACGTACATTGGTCCCATACTCAGGCTTCTCCCTATTCAAACTCTAAATAACCCCAAAGGCTTAATTATTTTTTAAAACGCACAATCTCCAAAATGAAAGTCGCCGACCGACGTGGCTGCGCCGGACGAACCAACAAAGTGCAGCCACCCGAAAGCGCTGCCTTTCAACGAGATAAAGACTGAACAGAGATAATTGTCTTTGCTGCATTTCCCAACTGCATCTGCCTGTTTTCTGTTGGCTACATTGATCAGAAATAAATAAACGTAAAAAAATAAAAATGGATCGGTACATCATGGGAGTCAAACTCTGGCCCGCGGGCCACATTTGGCCCGCAGAGAAATTCTATTTAGCCCGCAAAGCCATGAGAAATTACCATCAGCGCGGGACTGCTGCGACACATCCCAGAATGCTCTGCTGGTGTTTTAGTGTGAAAATTATGACAGGACTCATAAACGCCCTCTCCTCTGCGGACAGTCGTCATAGCAACCTAATGCAAATACTGGCGCAATGCTAACCCTCTGAAAAAAGGAGAAAAGAAAGGCAGAAAACAGTTATTTTATATTCACATTTATTAGTAGCTTGTGGAAGAAGGTAATTCAGAAGGCTGCAAATAGAGGTGTAGGATTTTTATTTATTTTTTAATTAAGAAATGAATGCCATTGATTTCGATTTTACATGTGTGCAATATGAAGTTATATGTCTAGTACAAAGCTTTGGTTTTCCATATTCAGCTTTTGTATTCAATTTATATGAAAAGGTTCATTGTTTTATCAGGAGGAAGATTTTTTTTAATGAATTTCAATGTTGGCCCGCGACTTTGTCCCACTGTTGAATTTTGGCTCTCCGTGGATTTGAGTTTGACACCCCTGAAGTCCATCACATAGAAATAACTGAATGAACATGAATAAATAAATATAAGCATTATGATGATTTCCGGCTGCAGTGGTAAACAAGGTATCCTTGTTTAGGACTTAATAAAATCTGCAGTAAAGACTAGCGTCAAACTTGTTTATAATGCTCTTTTGATACACTGAAGTTTTTTCATTCATTCGTTCATCCATTAATTCATTCATTGTCGATAACCACTTTTCCTGCTTATCCCATCCGTCATTTGGCGAAAGGTCGGGTTCACCCTGGATCCTTCACTCACGGGCCAAAGATAGAGATTTATAAGCGTTCACTCACTGCTTCACACGCCAAATAGAGACATGCAACCATTGTCCCTTCACATCTGGACAACTTTGGGTCTCCAGGAACCGGCTCCATGTTTTTGGACTGTGTGAGGAAAACCAAAGAACCCATAGGAAACCCACGCGGAGACGTGGAGAAGCGCCTTTTCACTCATTTTCATTCCTAAATTTCATACTAAAAAATAATGGATCATTTGGAGAGGAGTAATATTAATAATGAAATCAAATCTGCAGAAAAACAAAGAATAGCAGCGCAAATTAAAGCTTGGGTCACGAAAATAGCCGCTGGCTAACCAAAAGGCAAATGAAAGGGTGGATTTTGTGTAAATGGATATTTTGGTCTTTATTGGCCCCCAACTGCCAAAAAAAGGGCTTTGGCTCATCCAGAAATCACCTCGCAGGGTTTTGGCGATGAACAAAGAGCTCTGGAGTCCACAGACAGAGAATTGATTCAAAAAATACCGCTGTTGCTTGAAAAATCATGGACCAGCTTAGGATCCAATTACTTCTCAGATTTAATTTCACATTGTCAAACCACAAGGAGCCTCTGGGCTTCTGAGACTCTAACGATGCCCTGAGTGAGAAAAAAAATAGGGGAGCTTCCTTGTCTTCATATCGATAGCTTCCATTTCTTCCAGCGGCCAGGATGCTTCGCAAGTCGGGCATCGGATCAATGAAGGACGTAGATGTTTGTTCCGGCTGACCTTCCAGGACCTGCCTCGCCCTGTGACATCATTGAGCAGGGCCTGACCTCTGTGGCGCCTCCTCACGGTTCCCGTTGGCCCTCAGGGATCCCCGGGCAGCTTCCCTGAACATCCGCAACGTCGCCCGCGGATAGTTCAACCCTCTTCTCCCCTCGCGTCCTCTACGGCCGTCCACCGTGCTCCAGCCCCGCTGGCATCTGGGCCGTGTCTCCCGCCCAGGTGGATCCAGGAGGTCGATGTCACGGCGTACAGTTTGGTGTCATCCGCGTCACGGCGTTGGCGGAGGAGGTTTCAGGCCGATGTAGATCATCATGGTCGTGCATCTCCTCGGTGTGGCCCACATCTGATGCTCACAGCTCAATCCTGACCATGCACAGGTCTGTGAGTACCGTCCATTCTGCACCCATTTTCTGGGGTGATTTCATGTGCTCTGTTTTTCTGTCTCCATATAACTTATGGAAATGATTTAGTGGAAGGAAAAAAATGTTTTTTCTTGATATTTACTCGAGAAATAATGTTAGTTTATTTTGGACAATAAAATTTAATTTAAGATAATAGATAATACAAGAAAAGAAAAGAATAAATTAAAGACATTTGATGCCTAATGATAATAAAGGATGATGGTACTTCTCCTTGTACTACTACTAATGATAATGATAATAATAATAACATAAAAAAAATCAATAAATATTTGGATTGCAAAGCTGAATTGTCAAGGTTTTACTGGAAAGTAGCAACTTGGTTAAAACATCAAGTTGAATAATCTGTGCGTGGACAGATACTGAATGTGAACAAGTGATCGATGCGTGGTTCTCTTCTTCTGGCCGGACCAGTGGTTCTT
>CAAKHD010011170.1:11403-42325 GCA_901007705.1 Fistularia tabacaria | reverse complement strand
TAAATAAATAAAAAAATATAAATAAATAAAAATATAAATATATATATAATTAAGATATATATATATATATATATATATATATATATATATATATATATATATATATATATATATATATATATATATATATATGGAAAATAAATTATCTTCTGTTTTGGAGCACTTTTGGTCTGCAGATTTTTTTGTTTCAAACCGACACACACACTCACACACACTCACACACACACACACGCTGCCATTGCTCTCCACAGGCAGTGCAGAACACACACCTCTGGGCCAGATAGCTGAGGGATGGCAGGTATTGACGGAAACCTGACCATCACTTATTCCTGCTCCGGCTGATGTGATCCACGTTTTCGGGCGTGCTGGTATTTTCTATCAAGTTGAGAGATTTCCATCCCGCCCCGACGATTCCCCGCCCCGGGCGAACGCATTAATCCCGCACCTCCGTCGAGCTAGCGAGAAAGCTCAAATTGGCTTTGCATTTCGTCCAAAGCTTTTTTTTTTCCGGAGGACGCCGCAGGCGGTCGCCACGAGGTTTTTGGGGAAACTGTCGGCGTCGGCTCGATGACAAGCTGTAAATCATACACCCACTTCAGATGGCGTTTAGTCCTCTCCCTCCATTGTTTACCGCGTTCTGTTCTCCTGCCGGAGGCATTCCCAACAAGTGGCTCGTCGTCTGCCAATTTTTCTCGACAGCCGAAAGTCTAAATGCCTCGACACGAATGTTTCGGCGAGATAATTCCCAGAGAGCACGGATTTTAATTGAATGTGCTGTGATTTGTTTTCCGGATCCTGCGCCGATCAGCCGGGTACAATGGAGGAACTCCACCGCTGCGTTTGATCCCTGCTTTTCAATCACTTCCAGCGCACGTTCTCCTATTGTTTACTCTTTCTCCGGTTCGACGTGTCATGAGTAGCAAATTAGTCGTTTTTTTTGTTTCTTTTTTCCCCGCAATACATGTTTGATTGGAATAAACACTTCACCCGGAAGAATGGCAGATCAGACACGCGTGTTCGGCGGAACCGCAGCGATTAGGAGACGCACTTACACATAATTATAATCGTAATCGATTCAGTCGGGACAACGTCAGGTCAGATTTTCCAAATAACACGCACGGATGTTTGGACCAGAGGGTGAATGGTCACGTTTTTCTGAGGGTGAATTTCTTGTCGACATCTTTTCGTCGTGGCAACTGGACTTGACGCCCCCCCCCCTCATTCCAGATGCTTCAGTTCTAAGTCCAGGTGCCACGACAAGAAGATGGCGACAAGAATTCACCATGACCTGGATGGTTGAGAACCTGGGAGGGTGAATGGTCAGCGCATGAACCGCTAATGCTACACATCCCAGAATGCTCTGCTGGGGTCACAACAGGACCCGCAAACGCTCTCTACTCTGCTGATGGTAGTCATAGCAACCCTATGCTAATGCTAGCAGCATGCTGCCCCTCCTAAAGATGGTGAAAAGAAAGGTAGAAAACAGTTATTTCATTTCTATATTTATTATTAGCTGTGGAAAAAGGTTACTGTTGAAATGGAATTGAGAAGGCTGCAAATGAAAAGAGGAATATGATTTTATTTAATTTTTATTCAAGAAATATATGCCATTGATGTGATCATTGATGATTTTTAATTTGAATTTCCGTTTTGCATGTGTGCAATATGAAGTTCTAGGTTGTCTAGTATGAAGCTTTGCTTTTCCATATTCAGTTTCAAAGCCAAACTTGTTTGGGTCCAGATTTAAAGGTTCATTGTTCTATATGAGGAAGATTTTCTTCAATAAATATCGATGTCGGCCCTCGACTTTGTCCCAATTTTGGCCCGCTGTGGATTTGAGTTTGACACCCCTGATCTACAGGATGTACGGATGAGTGAATGCCTCCTTATGTGTGAAGACGCCTCTATCAACCCAAGCTCTTAAGATCGTGAATGAATCCAAATAAATATTGACTTGTAGAATAATTGATAAGTTGTGAAAAACAGAGCAATCCATGAATACAATATTGATGAAGTCTTTTTGAATGTATTTCTGCTCGGACTCCAGCACCTCCCCGACCCTGAGTGCTGGCTAAGCGCTATGGATCATGAATGAATGAAAGAATATATTTCTGCTTTCTGAATGGTCACGGTGGATAGAATGAGAGGAGTGTCATCTTATCTGAAACAAAGCTAATATCTCCTAGCACATCCTGCGAGATGTTGTTCTCCTGCCACGTTTGAGGAGCGTCTGCTCGAGAACAAACACACAGCCTCTCAAGCTGGTGGTCGGCAGATTAATCGCTCCGGATTTTAAACATTTATGGCCGATTTTTTTATTTCGATATTGCAAATCAAATGAGCTCCTCCGTCTTTCTCACAAACTCCCCACCAGGATTAGCTCTCACCATCAGGCGGCGTGTGAAGGAATGGAACGCGGAAAGGAGAAGCTTCTGGATTTCCTTGGTCTGAAAAGGGAGCGGGGAATCACGTGACGGCTGCAGATGGGACCTGAAAGCGCAGACGTTTGTTGATGCTGAAAAATGAAAGGCAGGAGTTTCAGTTCGGGATGTATCGATACGCCAAACGGAGCATTGATTCATCCTCCTCTGGCTTTCAGCCTCCCTCTCACACAGGCCCCATCAAACGCACAGCTAATTGTGGCGCATTAAGCAACTCGCCGGGGAAGAAGTGCTGAGCGAGGCAGTTTTCGCCAGAGTGATTTTTAAACAGCGCGAGGTGATGCGAGCTCATCGCCATCCCGGAGAGGCAGGGGGAGATGATTGGAGGGCCCTTCGAAATGTAACGTTTTGGTATAGAAATATTCTGTCCGGTTCGAGATTCGGCCCCAGGAAGTAGACTCCTGGGGCGGAAAAGGTTCGGTTTTGCATTCCCTCAAGCAGTGAAGGACCGCCGTAGGGACCGGTGGGACGTGCACCTTAAGCTCCACGCTTCAAAACAAACGGAGACGAAGAAGAAGAGGCTGAAGATGCAGTGGACATCTTGGAGTTGGAAGCTACCACAGCATTCATGGAATAACAGCCATGGACGATCAAGCGGTTGAAGTGTTTTTATCTTCTCCCTGCACTGCTTGGCCGTGTGAAGAACCCCGTTAGCCGTCAGCTAGTTAGCCCGTTATTCGGGCCACAGTGTAGATGTTCCTCTGCAAGCCCTGGAGACCTCTGAGGCGGAGCAGGACAGAGGACCTCGGATCTCGGTTTATGAAAATGAGACACGACAAGGATATTTCTGTCGAGGTTCTCAGTCATCCCTGGGAATTCTCCATCAGCTCGAGCTGACGAAGCCTCTCCAATGAGCGGTGAGACAAATCTTCAAGAGAAGAAACTCAAGTCCGGTTTCCACGAAAAGATTTCAAACCAGAACACACAGCAAGAAGTATCTGGAAAGGGGCGTGGCTTATGAGTTCCACCAATCACCAGGCACCTCCTTCATATGAGTCCCGATGGCATTAAAAGGTCCCGGCTCAGATGATGATCATATAAGGAGGACGTGGTCGTCTGTCGAGACCTCGTAGCCACGAGGCAGAGGCGCCAACCGCCTTCGCCATCACTGAAATAAACAAACGACAGAGAACGGATCGTTCCGGAACTTTCCAGTCCGGCCATGACGTGGAAGCAGAAGCCTGGGACTCAGATGTCACACCTCCCTGTAAAACGTCTTCCAGGATCGGTTTCTTCACGAGGTTAGATGCGGATCGGGTTCTCGTCCACCTCGGAGACGGACAAATCCCCACAGACGGGCGATACAGCGATGGACCGACTTTTACACCTTCTACCTGACAAAGGGCCGCTGCTGCTTTTTTGGGGGCTTATTAAGAAAATTGCTGTGAACGGATTTTGTTTTAAATCCCGAGCCGGTTAGCGGCGGACGAGCGATACTTGAAGATCTGCCTTCATCTTTCCCGACAGCTATCCAGAAGTTACGCCCTCCGTGACCGAAAAAAAAGGCTTCTTCATTCGGCTTTTTTCAAAAGCTCAAACTTGAACGAACCGGATAAAAGTCAGGTGTATTTCCTCGGGGCGGCAACCGGGCAGTTCGTCACATCGTCGGCATTTAAATGTCAGTTGGATGCGTGGGGTTATGACTGAAAAGGGCAACGCACGGACACGTCCTGGCGCTGGACAACGCCGTGAATGATTATGAAGACGAGGACCGAGGCGCGGCTCGTGTTATCGCGCGAAAGAAGAGTTCACTCGCACGTGGTCGCTTGAATTTTTTTTTTTTTTTCTGACATTACTAAAAGATGATGTCCGAGATGAATAATGAATACTTTTTAATCTTATGAAAGATTTATATTCCAGGGTTTTATTTATTTATTTTTCTTTTTTTTTTTTCCTCTCAACACTGAGGTAACGGAGCACAAAATTGGTACGAACCCAAACA
The DNA here is from genome assembly GCA_901007705.1 of Fistularia tabacaria. Classification (NCBI taxonomy): domain Eukaryota; kingdom Metazoa; phylum Chordata; class Actinopteri; order Syngnathiformes; family Fistulariidae; genus Fistularia; species Fistularia tabacaria. The sequence continues at coordinate 37,942 of CAAKHD010011170.1, read as the reverse complement.
CGACCGTGGCAACTTCATGGACACGATGCATGATTACCAGAGATATTATGGAATGTTTTTTTATCGAAATGAATTGGAAAAAAAAAAAAAAGTTGAAGTCAAAAACTTTTTTTTTTTTAAGCAAATAGGAACATGTATTTATTTTTATTGAAATTAATTTATATCGCAAAGCTGCCGTGGATCACAGGTTGTCCATATCCAACATTAAAATTTCACATATAACAATACCAGATGTGACATCTGTATTTCACAGCAATATTAAAACTTGCGAGAAAACAGGGAGAGGAACCAGAATCTGCCAGTCATTGCAAAGTGAATAAATAGATATATTTTATAAAATCAATGAGTTACGCAGAGAAAACAAAAGAAAGGAGTAACTTTGAAGATAGTTTCTTTTTTCCAAAAATAAAAATTGAAGGCCCTCAACCGATACTATATCCAACCTATACTAGGTCCCCGGTTGGATTCCCACAGGTTCTCCATGTTCTCCACGTGTCTGTGTGAGGTTCCTCCAGGTTCTCCGGGTTCCTCCCACAGTCCAAACACATGATGAGTTTCAGTCGCCCGGAATGGCCCAGACGTGTGAATGAGAGGGTGAGGGTTGTAGGTCTGCATGGACGATGGAATGGTTGGATGTCTCCAGACAGAAGAACCTCGGCTTACAAATTCAATTTGTTCTTTGACTCCGTTTGCAAACCGAAATTTTAGCGAACCGAATCAATGTTTCCTGTTGAAAAGTATTTGAACCCCATGGATCCGTTCTTCAGACCCAGAAACAAACTGCACTCTTTGGAAACTCTTTTATGAGTTTATTTGTGGCGAAAATACAGACAGGGATTAAAGCTAACCTGAATTATTGTTGTGTTTCTGCTGTTCTTTCTCTTCTCGCCAGCACTTGTACTCGGCCTTTCTTTTGATAAATCAGCAAAAGTGAAGCTTTCTGGCATATGAGACCCTCTCTAACGCTGATGCTATCTCCAGCTAGCTGTCTGTCATCAATCCAAACTAACAGTCACTTTCCTTCGTTAACGTAGCCGCCCCTTTAGCAGCATCAGCTGTCTTAGCTCATCTTTGTCCTTCAGGATTGTACAAATGGTTCTGAGCCTTGTCGTAGTGCGTGGCCATTTCTGGACCACCAACACCGCTCTCACCTTTAGCTATGATGTCCTTCTTCAGGCCCACTGAAATTGTTGACTTCCTCTTAACACCACAAGCACTTTTTGGAGCCATAATGAGACTAACTTCCAGAAAAAGCACAAAAAAACTTTTTAAAACAGGAAATCACAATGATGACGGGTGTCTGTTTTATGCTTTATGTCTTTTAAAATGTGCATGAGAGGGTGAACGCTAGTGCCGCACTGGGATAGGCTCCGCCCCCATGAGTCTATCCGCAGGATAAGCAATTTACATAATTTTTAATTTTAATTTTTAATTTTTGTCCCAAATTATCTTCTTTTGTCTTCTATCTCTGACCCAGAGATGCTGCCGCTGTCGTTTTATTGTGTCGTGTCCTGACTTTGAAGGGTGGTTTGCGTTATCTCCAAATTTCGTTGCAATCTGTGTAACGACAATAAAAGTCTTGAATGCTTGAATCTTTGATTGGCTGAAAACTAAACTAACTTTTCTTCCCTTTTCTCAACCGGTGTATTTATCCACGTAGTTATTAAGGTGTATTGCGCCGGCAAAGTAAAACCCCGTTATCAGCTGTTTATGTTGGAGCCAAGAACATGCGGAATTGCAGGAAATTGGCCACTCGTAGCAATTTTATTATAGGGCGACGGGTGAGGCGGCGGCCACGGGGCCAAACCGAGCGTGCAAAAATGACGGCGTCACAATCATCTCACCTTCCTACCCCGCCCAGACTCAATGACGCGGAGACCACCCTCATTACCCGGCTCTCCCCTCCAAGCGCAATATATTGAAGGATCACGGGGAATTTTAATATACTTGAAAACTAAACTTTTTTTTTTTTTCCCTCCTATCCTGAGCGGATGTTTGCTATGATTGCATCCCCGCTGACCTTATTATAAAGGGTGAGAGTCAAAGGGGGCGAGAGAGACGGAGCAGGTGGAGGAATAAATAGGTCGACGGCATTCTTCTCTGCAGGTTCTCCGTCAGGCGGACGCGAGAGCGCCGATGTGACTAATGCTGCGAATGTGCCGGTGTGCGTTCGGTCTGCAACGCATGAGCGAGCCCAGCCAATCGGCACTCCGGCGCCGGGTCTCCCCTCCCACGCGTCTTAAAGATTCACGCGGAGAGGCAATTTAACTTTTGTCTCACTTGTTTTTCTTTTTTTTTCTTTTCATTATCTGCTCACGAAAATATAAAGAAAAACCTCCCGCAATAAAGTCGGCGTCGGTCGAACATAAAAGCGAAGTGGAGATAAAGGCCGACGCATGAGTGCCAGTCAAACACGTCCAAACCACCCAAAGCTGTGATCCTCTTTAAGCCCCTTCTATATTTCTGTGTCTCCGGCCTGCAGCCGCCTTTCTGCGGAACAACTCGACCCGCAGCTGCTGCACAATACTTCCACAAAACATCAGTCCGGCAGGAAATATCTAAAATGTAGGGAAGCCTGTGTCCTGCGTGGCTGATTCGAGGGGTTTCAAGTTTTTGTGTCTGTTAAAAAACAAAATAAGTTCATTCAAAGTACTCAGATGAACGTCATATTCAGTCTCAGGTTTGTTTTATGATGATGATCAGCACTGTTAGTAAAATGTTTATCCTCACTGATAGCTTATAAATCAGATTTTATATGCTAGTAGAGATGCAATGCAGGGAATGAAAGGAAGGTAAAATAATAATATTAATATATTTTATTCAAGCGCCTCTCCCGACACTCAAGGACACCCTACAGACGTATGCATACAACCAAAATATATATTTAAAAACACAAAATTAAAGAAAAATACCGAAGTTAGCAAGAATAATTCATTCATTGTCCCTATGGCTTCTTCTGTGCTCAGTCACAAATCCATTCATATGTCGAGACAAACAGCCATTCAGCCTGTTATTCAAACATCACACGGAGACCGGAGACCATCCCATTCACACGTCCAGAGATGTGGAACCATTCACTCATCATATACAGACGGACAACATCTCACCCTCTCCTTCAACACCCTGCTGGGCAGGGCAACCATTCATTCACTCATCCGTACATCATGCAGGAAACTCAATATGTCATTCACACGTCTGGACGATGTCGGGTCTCCAGTGAACCTCCCGCATGCGTGTTTGGACTGTGGGAGGAAGTACGAAGTGAGTAGGAAGCCATAACCGCCGCACCAGCGTGAAAAGCATGACAAGGATTGGATGAAAGTCAGATGTTTGTATTGAAAAGCAGTGAAAACGACCTTAATTTTTAAGAATGGCTCCTGCTGCTTTTGAAAATTAAATAACAACGGCAACAACCGGTGTGTTCTTCACACGTCCGTCATCAGAACACGAGAACATCCTGCACGAGCACGCGAGCACCTTCAAATGTTCTCATGACAAGCGACGGAGACCCTCGGACAAAGCGCTGCGTCCCCTCTGTCACACGGAGTCGCGTCAACCCGCCCGAGCGTGTAGAAACCTGCCCATCTGTTTGACTTGATTTTCGGTGTGTGTGTGTGTGTGTGTGTGTGTGTGTGTGTTTGTGTGTGTTGTCCTGCTCACGCCGGGTCCCTGATTTTCCCTGATATGAATATCTCAGCCTGTGTGATGAAGAGCTTCATACAATACGATGAGCGGTGACTGAAAAACCCAAACCCGGTGCGGCGAGGAAAGCGGCGCTCGGCGTTGCCAAGGGACCCGAAGCCGCCGTTACCTGGCAAACATAATTGTTTCGTGTGTGTGTGTGTCTGTGTGTGTGTGTGTGCGTGTGTGTGTTTCTATCTATACCTTTCCATTTTTTGAATTGAATTTCTTCTTTTTTTTTTATTTATCCCTTCATTTGTTGCTCAAACTTATTTCGCCAGATATTTGTTTTGTTGTGAGAATGCTTCAAATCCCCAAGTAGGAAAATAATATATATTACTGCAGCAGGACTGCAAGTCTGCTGTATCTTGTGTGTGTGTGTGTGTGTGTGTGTGTGTGTGTGTGTGTGTGTGTGTGTGTGTGTTCTTGTCCAGATCTTGGACAGGATTTTAACTGAAGGAGTTGGGGGTGAAGTGTGTGATTAGGTGTGTGCATTTAATTCAGCCTTTTAAGGCAGGGGGTCCCAGCTGTCCATTTATTATTTATTCTTCTTTAAGAGCAGGGAAGTGTTTTTTTGGTGATGAGGGTGGGTGAGGGTATCTGAACGGGCTTTTTGAGTGCCTCGCCCACCCCCTTCCCCGTTCTCCCTTTGCACACTCCAGGGCGTCCTGTCGCCGCACATTTGTTTAAAGAGAGGAACGTCGGGTTACTTGGTGACATTTATTGCTTCCTCCGTTTACCCGGAGCCGGACCATTAGGATCGCTGACCGCGGCGCCGCCGGTATCTGCGGTAGGAGGTCCGGTTGAGCCGGAGCTCTGGACCCGGACACAGCAGTCCCAGAGAGCGCTTTTGGAAATTAGCTCTGTTTGAATGCATAATGTGTTCATCTACAGCTTCGCTGCAAATGTGTCATACGTGTGTTTGGAGAATGAGACGGTGGAGGTTTGTAAATCAGCTGTGTGAGAACAAAGAACGGAATATTCATTCATTCATTCATTCATTCATTCATTCATTCATTCATTCATTCATTCATTCATCAGTTATTTATGATTCTGCACTCAGGGTAGCTTCATGCTGGACCAATCCATCACAGGGCAGCATTTAGAGACACACAACCATTCACTCCTTCATTCGGGCAGCACTTCAAGATCTGTGATCTTCCAACCCTTCATTCACAGGTCGTATGGAGAAGCTGCAACCGTTCACCCTCTCATCCACCCACCTCATAGAGACGTACAACCATTCACCCTCTCATTCGCGTGCCAAACAGGGATGCAACCATTCACCCCCGTCATATAGACACATACAACCATTCACCCCCGTCATATAGACACATACAACCATTCACCCTCCCATTTGCACGTGGTGAAGGGATATTTCAACGTTCACCCGTCATATAGAGATGCATTCACCCTCTCATTCACTCACCAGAGAGAGACATGAAACCATTCATCCAGTCATGCATACGTTGTGTTGAAATACTTTCATCCTTTGATTCATATGTCCTATCGCGAGCTACAAGCATTCACTCTCATTCAGGTGACAGAGAAAAATAAATTCAAGCGCTCATTCAGACATCAGATAAGACAGAGCCATTCAGCTGTCACATAAAGACAGATTCACCCTCTCATTCAGCCACCACATAGAGAAACAACCGCTCACCCGTAATGAAGAGGTACGATCACCCTTTCATCCACATGCCTGATAGAGACATACAATTTACTCGCTCACTCACACATCATTTAGCAACACAACTATTCACCCTGTCATTCACCCACCACCTAGACACGGATCCGTTCACCCTCTCATTCATGCTTCATATGCAGAGATACAGCTGTTCACCTGTCATGTAGAAATGCATTCACCCTTTCATTCGCACTCCCTATTGAGACCTACATTCATTCACCCTCTCATGCCCATGTGATAAAGAAACAAACATTTACCCTTTCATTCAAAAATCAGAGACAGAACCATTCCCCCATCATAGAGAGACAAATCCATTCACCCTCTCATTCATACATCACACCGAGAAACAAACCCGTCATGAAAATGAACAATCACCCTTCCATCCACACGTTTTGTAGAGACATACAATCATTCACCCTCTCATTTACATGTGACAGAGAAACAAACATTCACGTTCTCACAGACGCAAAACCAAACATCTGTCCAAGAGATGCATTCACCCTCTCATTCACTCGGTATATATAGACATACATCCCTTCACCCTCTCATTCTCATTTCGTATCCAGACATGCAATCATTCACGTGCCGCATAGAGAATCAATCATCCGGCCCTCCAAACCATTCACTCCCTTATTCACACCGTTCAGATTCATTTCTGATGGGAAAAAAACAGGAAAGTGATCGTCTGCCGTGGATTCCTGGACTCGTGTTTTTGTTTTGTTTTGTTTTTTGTAAACACGTTGTGAACCTTCAACGCGCAGCAAAGCTTCAAACGTGGGAGGCGTGTACGGTGAGGAGCGCCTCACCTGAACACGCGTTTTCCATTTTCTCCTCTTTTGTTTTGGACGCGTCCTGCTTCGCGCGGTACGCTCGTCCACGGCCGCGTCGCGCTCCGACGTGACAGATCGTGGCAATTACTCTGATGAAGTTCACCGATGACACCATTATGATGATGCAATAATGAGCCCGGCCCACTTGACAGCCGCTAATAGGAAAGTGCCGGAGGACGTTTTCCGTGATGAATGGGTGTCTCCTTGTGAATTGCATTTATGTCACCATAAAGTAGATCTAAATAAACCACCACCACCCCACTGCGGGCTTGCAAAAGTCCCCCCCCCTAAAAAAAGAAAAAAAAATCTTATTCGAGTTGAAAGATCTTGCAGAAATGTAATTTCCTGTCAGCTCCTGCCTTTAGATGGCTAGATTAGATGGTTCCGGGCACAACTGCTATATTGCGTCGGGAGAATCTAAACTACGAAAAAAAAAAAGAAATCCCTTGTTATCGATCTTGTGGGATTAAGTTAGCAGTTATTGTATTTATTAAATAGGCGGGGATAATAAAGTCGGAGCACGTGTTCCACCGCTCATCTTTTCTCTCTCTCCTTTTATTTATCAGGTGAATTTGAAAGAAAGGAGAGGCCACGTCTAATCTCCGCGTCGGGTCACCGCGTTTGATTTGAAAGTACGGAGCTTTGGAAGAGAGAAAGTTTTTAATTTAAACACTACCAACGCAAGTATTTCTGGAAGCATTGTAGTAAATTTGGCACCGTACTTCGATAGCATGTGGTACTGTGTGTGTACACGGAAAGAGCTTGTTTTCCACAGCCAATCGTCTCCATCTATCTAACCTTCTCCTGGTCCTCCTCTAGACCTCCAACCTCAGCATCCTTCTTCTCAAATCTTTATTGTCCAAACCATCTCAGCGTGACTTTATCTCACAACACTGACTGCAGGATAAGCATTATATATATATATATATAGGTGTTGTGGGAGGCGGAGCCTATTCTTGCAGTCATTAGCTTCATGGCAAATATATAAGTATGTTTGGTGAAATTATAAACCATGTATGCTATTGCGGAGTCCAACAATGTTTATTTGCAAATCATCTGTATGATAACAATGAACTGGGCATTCATTCATTATTTATTTGCTTAAAATGCTTATTCTGCACCCAGGGTTGCAGGGTGGAGGTGCTGGAGCCTATCCCAGCTGTGATTGAACCAGAGGCGGCGTTCACCCCAGATTTGTGGACCCGGGGCATTTCGACGTTTATGCGTTAGTTGGCTCGGACAAACGTCGCAAAGTTACAAACGACCGCCCAGCCTCTCGTTCACTTGTCAAATAAAGACTCGCAACGATGTCTTGGACTGTGGGAGGAAACCCATGCAGACACGGGGAGAACATGCAAACAGAGGGATCAAAAACACACTGCGCTCTTTGGAAACTCTTTTTATGGGTTTATTTGAGGTAATAATAAAGAAAGGAATTACATATGAACTTAATTATTGCTGTATTTCTGCTGTTCTTCCTCTTCTTGCCAGTAATGTTACTCGGTTTTTCCTTCGCTAAATCAGCTAAAGTGGCATATGAGACACTCACTAATGATAATGTTATCTACAGCTAGCTGCCTGCCATTTATCCGAAAATCACTTTCCTTCGTTAGCGTAGTCGCCTCTTTAGCCACATCAGCTGTATTTAGCTTACCTTTGTCCTTCCGGATAGTACCGATGGTTCTTAGCCGAGTTGTCGAGCTCAGCATGATCTGTCACACCAACACCGCTCTCACCTTTAGCTATTATTTTCTTCCTCATCTCTTAATTCTTAACTTTCTCTTAATAGCACTAGATATTTGAACGTTTTTGGGAGCCATAATGAGTCTAACTTACTGAAGAAAAGCATAAAAAGCGTTCTAGCAGTAGCACACAACGATGAAGGATGTAAACAACGCGGAGTTGCACGCACGACTGCTGCTTCGCAATAACGCGATAAGTTGGTTTGTTTGTGTGTTCGTGCTTGTTTGCAGATCAATTCAATTTGACCGAAAACTCTGTTCACAGGATGATTTGGTTGTAATTAGGGTTGTTCGGAAGCCCAGGTTCTACTGTGTATGCATGTAGACTTACATATACATATGCATGTATAGATATATATCCTTATGTACACACACAATAATATATGGGCAAATATGCACGATAGCGAGCTGCTTCATTTTCCCAAACCCTATTATTTTATTTTTTTCACATCATTATAGCTTCTCGTCTGCTCGCTGTCTTCCGGGCCGGTGGTATGAAGTGCCTCCAACCTAAAAGTATCCATAGTTTGGCTGTAATGAGCTGTGTAAAGTCCGATTTTTTTCTTATATTTTTTATTTCCTTTATCCCCCTGTTGTTGTGCGGAGTTCTTACACATCGGGTTTATTGTGAGGTACCGGATAAAACCAGGTACACGCTCTCCCCGGCAACGGCCGCGGTATCTCTTAATTCATTAGGTGGTGCAAGGCAGAGCCAGCACACGCCGTATAAATTAATTTCAGGAATTAAACGGAACACTTTTATAAAGTGCGCGGAGGTAGAAAATAAATAAATAATACAAGGAAAGGGGCAATAAAAACTAATCTAAGCTAAACATTAACATGCATGTAGTATTTCTAAAGAAAATAATTTGGCTTGTTTTTTATTTATCAGTCTCAGATGTTAGCTCCGTCTATATTAAGGACACTTGAGAGCTCCTGCTGTGAAAAGGCCTGCAGGAGCAGCTGAGAGTGTGGCTAAGACAGCTGGCGCCCAAAGCCCGGACCCCTCGCTGCTCCCCTAATGGCCCCGTCGACCGCGTCGCCGTCACAGACCCGTAAAACAATCTCTCAGGGGGGAAAAAAAAAAAGATGGAGGGGGCGGGGGGGTGCAATAAGACACAACCGAGTGTAAATATTCAGCAAAAGGAGAGGAGGCGACAGCGCATCAGATACAAACGGGCTGTCGGCCGCCCCGCTAATGCGTTTGTTCATAAGTCAGCACATTACGGCTCTGATGGTGGATACGGGGGGGGTGACGGGTGAGGGGGTGAACCGCCCTGGGGGTCGGGGATTCTCCTTGAATGACTGATGACTGGACGTTAGAAGCATCGTCGGTCTGTCCGCTGGCAAATGTCTCCTTTTGTTTTGAGAACAGTCACGATCGCGCCGTCTGGGATTCTCAAAAAACTGTTCAGAAGATTTGAGGTCTTTTTAATATGGATTTGTCATTCATCCGTCATGCACTTATCTTGCGCTCAGGGTCTCGGCGGTAATGGAGCCGATTCCAGCTGCAACCGGGCAGGACCTGGTGGCCAGTCCATCGTCAGAACGTGAATAGAGACAATTCGCCCTCTCATTCCCCATCTCGGGTTTGGGTTTGCCAGGTCCGACGGCGTCCTCCCCCACTGTCGGAGCCGGCTAACCACCAGGCGGTGATCCGTTGACAGCTTCGCCCCCCTCTTCACCCGAGTGCCCAATGATAGGACCACTACGTCGATGATTGAGCTGCAGCCAAAGGTGTGCTGGTGCCAGCGGCATGTGTCCACACCGTTATGTCTGAGCATGGTGATGGTTATGGACAAGCCACCACGAGCGCAGAGGTCCAGTAACAGAACACCACTCGGGTTCAAATCTGGGGTACGTTCCTCCAATTCAAGCCATTCCCTGTCTTGCTGTCACTGCCCACTTGAGCGTTGACATCCCCCCGGTAAGACGAGGGAGTCCCAGAGGGAGTCGTCTTTAGCAGCCCCTCTGGAGGCCCCGAAAAGGGTGGGTAGTCTGAACTGCCGCTGGGTGCAAAGGCGTATAAAACAGTCAGAACCCATCCCTTGACCCGAACCCTTTGGTCCACCTTGTCAAACCCCAACGTGCAGGTGCGGAGACGGGGGTCAATCAAAATGCCTACACCTGCCAGGCGCGTCTCACCGGCGGGCAACTCCAGCGTGGAAACAGTGCGACCCCTTTTGAGAGGCCCGGTTCCAGAGCCGAACCGTGCGTCGAGGTGAGTCCGACCACAGCTAGCCAAAACCTCTGAGCCTACTGCACTAGCTTGGGATCCTTCCCCACCAGAGAGGTGAGACTCCATATTCCTTGATCCAGCTTCTGCCGCCAAGGTTTCCCACTCCTGCCACCAACCCGGCTCACAGTGCACCCGACGCCCGCGGCCCCTCTTATGGGGCGGTGAGCCCAAGGGGAAGGGGGGCCCACGTTGCTCCTTCAGGCTGAGCCCGGCCGGGCCCCATGGGTGCAGGCCTGGACACCAGGCACTCACCATCAAGTCAGGTCCATTCAAAACCAGGTCCATTCATCTTAGTCATCAATTGCGGCGGGTCATAATAATAATAATAATAGTAATAATAATAATAATAATAATAATAATAACAATAATAATAACATATTGGTTTTTGTTGTTATTCATTCATTCATTTATTTATAATTTTTTTTAAGATTTTCAAGACTAGCAGTGAGTAAATGTGAATGCATTGGAATGTCTAGAAAAAAATGGAGTATATAATTTTAGAAATTGTGAAAAAGTATAAAATCAACCAATATTTTCACCTCCCCACCGTCTTCAGTACGTCCACGGACCCCCTGTTGAAAATGTTCGTGTGCGTGCTGACAAAGTGTCCAGTGAGTAGTTTTGCTGGAATCCCAACACGCTGCAAACATCTACCCTTGGTCGAAATCTTCTGCATCCAAGATAAGGAACGGGCTGACACCTATATCACAGCTGATTTAAGACCCTCCCGCCTCGCTCCTGTGCGCAGCACTCTAAACATCAGCCGAGACGATCAATACCACCAACTGCAGCGCCACATAAGCATAATGTAACCAATGGCTGCCATCAGTCAATGTACAAAGGGGTCCTAAAGTATTAGATCCTCAGAAATCTGGAAAAAAAAAAAGACTGAGATGTTGGATTATTGAAAAACAGAATACGATTAAACGCAGATGTTGCTCTTGCATCCACAGCGCGTATGGATGATACTGCATATGAAATGCATACTTTTATGTTGGTTGATGTTGCCTTGTGAACTAGAATTCCTCCCATGGTCATGGAACATGCAGAGTCAACATTGTCTGCAGATAACGGGGATTGTCCTACAGATGAAGATCTTGTAAATGGTGGAGGGCTGATTTGAAAGCTCATCACTTTCAATCATTTGTGAAGGGTTCGGAAATATGCGACGTGTCTGATTTGAGGTGTTTTTTTTTATTGCAAACTACAGGTACTGAATACTTGAATGAAACACCCACGGAAGCTGAAGAAAACCATGTTAAAATCCATTTGATGGTGTGGTTTTATGCTCTTGTGAAAAAAATATAATCTCAACCGTCTCCAATTCTACTTGGGGGACAGCGACCGATGGTATTCTGTGGCTCAGCTGGTAGAGCTGCACACCACAGTGTCCTTAGGCAAGGCGCTGAATCACAAGGTGCTCCCCGTGGCCCGGTTAGCGCCTTGCATGGCAGCTCTGCTGCGATCGACATGCTCGCGCATGAACGGGTGAATGTAATCCAGCGTAAAGCGCCTTGAAACCACAAGGTTTGAAAGCACTACAAAAGAGGAGGACATTTTAGACAGCCTTCAACTGCACCAGGAAATGTAGGCAGACGAATAACGTCCAGCTAATAGGCTAAAGTCAGGTTAGTTTAGCTTAAACTGACGTTAATGAAGCTGAAACTCAAGCTAGGTTAGCTGAAACTCAAGCTAGGTTAACTTAAACCCAGGTTAGGTCAGCTTAAACTCAGGTTAGGTTAGGTTAAACTCAGTTGAGGTTAGCTTTAACTCCAGTTAGGCTATCTTAAACTCCGGTTCGGATTGCTTAAGCTTAGGTTGAGTCTGCTTAAACTCAGGTTACGTTAGTTTAAAATCAAGTTTAAGCCTTGATATCTTTGGTCTCTGGTGGTTAGAAACCCTGATGTGTTCATATCCAGTCCTGCAATGTGTATCAAAAATAGGTTTTAACATAAACTGAAATAAATCTCTGCTCGGCTAAAAATAGGACTGCGTTTTCTGCGGGTGTCGAAAGATCGTTCACTTTGGTCAAATAACCCCGGGCGGGAAAACTTTTTTTTTTCTTTGGTCCGTGGGAATACCGAGAGAGTTACGAGATCACCTTCATGCATGAGGCATTTTATGTCAAATTGTGTATGTAAATTAGTCGGGTATACCTGACAAATCTGCTGATCTCGACAGCCTCACCGCCACCACCCCAACTCCAACCGCCTCCACGGCAGCGAGGGTGGGGGCGAAAAAGGAGAATCGCCAATAATTACACAGGATGATAAAAATGCACCGCTTCCAGCAGCCTGGGTCGGGATGTCAGATGGTGGACTGAATGTTCTGGATGGTAAATACACTTAAATCTTATCTCTTGGAGATCTAGATCCACGTTCTTCTCCCCTTACGACCGAGCTGCTGCATTTTGTCCCGTTTCCATTTCCTCTCCGTCCCTGATTGCTTCAAAACGGGTTTGACGGATCCCCCGGGGTCACACCATCAACGTCACGGCCGCGTTTTTTTCTGCGGACGCTGGACAGTTTGGAACGCGGCCGAGGACAAGACGCAAGGTTAGAAATAAATGTCATCGTAAGACAATGACATTTTACCGTCCAGCGGCTCAGAGGAGGAAGAGGAGAAGAAAAAAATCCTGTCACCACAGACGGACAGGTAGAGATGGATGGATGGATGGATGGATAGATAGATAGATAGATAGATAGATAGATAGATAGATAGATAGATAGATAGATAGATAGATAGATAGATAGATAGATAGATAGATAGATAGATAGATAGATAGATAGATAGATAGATAGATAGATAGATAGATAGATAGAAAGAACTTATGGAGACATTCGTCCTCTCATCCAAATCACGTGGAGGCATCGAACCATTCACTCTCCCATCCACACATCCAGGCAATTTAGGGTCTCCAATGAACCTCCTGCATGTTTTTCCGCGGGAGGAACCTGGAGAACCAGGAGGAACCCCATGCAGGCACAGCATACGCTTCTCCACGAAAAAGCTCTGTTTGTTTGTTGACAAAGTCCTCCTTGTTTTCTTTTCTTTGTCTTATTTATTTTATCCTACATTGCTAGTAGGAGGAGGACAGCGGTGACTAGCACCTGCCAACTCACGCACGCCCCCTTCAGGTGAGGCACAGTATTGTCTGCCTCACCTCATGACATTTCTCTATTTTCCCATCAGCGACAATAATTGTATCACGCAATTACGCTAAAGACATGAAACAGCTTGTCGAAGGTCATGATGGATATAATATCATTAATCTTTAAAACCTAATTGGAGTCATACAAAAAATACATTTATAAATGATATCGGTGCAGAAATGATATTTATCACGGTTTAGTTTTTTTTCATATTGACAGGTGAGCAGTGACTGCACGTCCCTGGTATAAATACACTCATATACATCTATAAGTACATATTTTTGAGCTACATTTTGTATTTGACTTTAATGAGCCTCTGTAGATTTGACTACTGACTTAAGTGGAATTACGAACTCACATCAGCGGCCCTACTCTGTGTTTTACATTCAATTTAGCTGAAAAGTGTCCAGAAAAAAAAAAAAAAAAAAAGATGATGTCGTAGATTTCCTTTAAGTTGCACCATCCATTTCAAAGAAATAGCCCCGTTATTTGGGGGGTTCCGTTACTCTGGACTATAAATGATGAGATAAGCGGAGCTAAACGTCTGACAGGTAGTAGATCTCCTCTAATTAGACGCATTTGAATATTTGACTTTTTTTTTTTTAATCTCCTGCTGGTGATTACAAGCATGCTCTGCCCTAATCCGCTGACTTTAAAATATCGTTTTAAAAGAGGCTAAGAAGATGAATGTTTATTGCCGGTAATCCCTGACTGTGATGCACGATTGCTGCTGCTGCTGCTGCTGCTGCTGCTGCTGCTTCTGCTGCAGCAGCAAACCCCCATCCCCAAAACTCCCAAACTGTATGTAAACTGCCATGTAAAGTGAGATTGCACCGCCACCGACATTAGCAATAGGGTGTCACGTCATGTTTTCACCTCCATAAAGAACATCCCCCCCGACCTCCGAACGTTATTGACACCCCCTTAGAGGAGCATCAAGGCTGTGTCCGGGTTAGCTGTCAGCCAAGTGTAAAGGATGCCATTGTAATCTCTTTATAGCCGCGGTAGCCCACGTCGGCGCTGTTACGGAAAATGGCCGAGCGCTCGCCACGTATTTCACTTCTGCACAAATTAGATGCCCTGATTTATGGAGGCTCACGGGGCGCCGTCGGATAAATCACCACCAGTTCGCGTCTCAACGCCGATATATAGACGGCGAGGATTTCTGCTCTTCAGCTCTATGCAAACAATAACTCACTCCATTTTCTTTTTTTTCTTCCTTCCGCCGAGGTTGTCGGGTTCGCGGCGTCGAGACAAAATACAAAATAAGTCATTAATGCCCTTTGCGGAAATATGAGACTGTCACATCGCTCCCATTTAATCTTAATCAGAGACGGATCTCTTTGGAAAGAAGCCTTCAGCGAGGTTTGAGTACGGCATAACAAAATAAACGCTGCATAAAAAACATGGAGTGATACAAAACCACATTAGCAGACTGTGCTATTTGGAGCCACAGACGTTTCCGCCGTTCACCCTCATCTCCATGCCTTCTGTGAACATTTCATCAGCAAAATTAATCGGAAATAACTGCTGCAAAGATGTATTCCAGGGAAATGAAAAGAAGGTAAAGAATCCTGGAGGAGGTAAACATTCTCCGACAGCGAGAGATACATGTTTGTTGTAACGGAGGCAGACGGGCAGAGGAAGACGCATTCAATTGATGACAGACGAACGCGGATCATAACCCGCGACGGTAAATACAAAAAAAATACTGTTCGCTTTCTTGACTCGCTGAAATGCTTGACTTTGCAGAGACACGTCAAAGGTGAATATAAGATTTATGATTTGAATTATGTCAAACAATTTAGATTAATGTAAGCCACATTTGGACAGCTCATGTTTGGTTCCAGGAAGTAGCCTCCTCCCGGGGAAGCGTTTGGTTTTGCACGACCACAGGCAGAGAGGGACCACGGTAGGGACCATCTGAGATGAGCACCTGAAGTGCAACAATCAAAAGCAAACTAACGAAGACGACGAGGATGCGGAAGCTCTCACAGCATCCAGGGAATCAAAACCATGGACTATCAGATGGTTGAGGAGTTTTTATCTTCTCCCTGCAAGGCTTCGTCATGTGAAGAACTCCGTTAGCTGTTAGCTAACTCTGGACTTATTCCGGACAGAATGCTAACGCTCCTCTGTGAGCCCTGGAAACCCGTCTGAGGCGTAGCAGGCCAGAAGAGCTTGGACCTCTTCGCCGCTCCATATCTCGCTGCTTTGGTTCATTTTGTCGCAAGAAGACATCTGACCAGTGACCACCATAGTTTTTTTTTAAAATGGCACATCGCAGTCCAACAGAAGTATCCACAGTAATTTAATGATTTTAAGCCGCTACTTTTTTCCCCACATGCTTTGAACACTGCGGCTTAAGCAATGGTGCAGCAAATGTATGGATTTTTTTGGGCTAATCAGCTTCACGCCGCCGAGAAAGACCGAAAATGTGTGTGACGAAGTAATTGTGAGGCTGTTCAATTCCGACACTGAAGACGACTTTAATGGTTTTAGTGCGCGGGAGGAAGACGAAGATAGCAATTCCGTTATTTTTAGCCGGTGCAGCTTATATTCAGGTGCGCTCAATAGTCCGGAAATTACGGTAATAATGGTGATTACGAGTTCCACCAATCATCAAACACCCACGCCATATGAGTTCCTGTGGAACCGTAAAAAGACCCTGCCTCGGAGTAGGAGCTTTAAGGCTTCGAGGAACTGAGGTCCATGAGCCCTGGTTCCACCAGGAAAGGGTTCAAGGAACTGCAAAAAAAGCTTCCCACAGAGCGAAAGGAGCTATTTTGATTCAAGGATTAAAAGATATTGTTTATTCATTGGGTTGGGACAGATGTGCATATTTACATAGGCTACATTCGGGAGCGACCACCGGGTTCTAATACGTCCCGTCACCCTCCAACCGTATACTGGAAAACAAGTCTTTCCTTGTGGCTGCAACACAGATCTGCCCTCTGTTTACATGGATGCTGTCAATCAAACCCCCTTCGAAAGCCAAGATGATTAGTCGGACATCGCAGGGCGGCAGCAGGAGCCAAGCACGATGCTATATCTCTTCGATGTGAAAACAGTTGTGCGGATGAATTTGGCTTGTCTGTCAGTGCGAACCGGAAAGTGAACATTTTGATTGATTGGCAAACAGGCCTCCGGCCCCAAGGTCAGGCGGAATCGGCCGCCACGACGCTCTGCAAAGGCGTATTGACAATGAATGTATTCAGTCTACCGTCAAACGTAACTTCGTTCATTCCGTCCAATCGCAACATTGTATGGATAGTATCCGCTTAATACTCCTTTGACTTCGATGACATATTGTCAGAGTTCTGCATTATCTTGGTCCTTTGTGTACTTTTGAGAAATGAACGCCTTCATTCATCCATTCATTCATTCAAGATCCTTCCTGCATCACCCGATAGAAGATCGCACCCGGGCTGCTATTTTTCACCGTTGTCCTGAAAGGAGGAGGCAGGGCGGCTGGAAATTATTTCTCCTGTATGAGTAAACAATTGACACGCTGTCACGACCGTTAACGGCTGCAACAAATCGAGCCTCCGAAAAAAAATTTAAAAAAAGGAAAAGGCAAAGCGTCCTCTGCCGAGTCAATAGATCCAGTCAATTATCCGCACGGCGCTGGAATAAAGCACGACTCTTTCGCAGCACATTTGCGTTTTTGGTTCCAATTAAAAAGCATGATTGTGTTGAACTCGCCATCTCCAGTCACTCTGGCCGGGATTTTCACCAGAAGCCACAGAGATGTGCAGGACAGACCAGAGAAACGTACAGAACGGGGAAAGAGCCTAATTTGCAACGGTGAGTTTGTCGGATCACGTTTGCTATTCCGTTCCCTCCAAGGCTGCCAGAGGCAGATTATTGACCATCATGGTTAATTGAGAGGCGTCACACCTGATGGGGGGCGTTTCCCAGCTGGATCGTATAGAGGTTGATTTAAATCCCCTCATTTAACTCATTTTATGACGCACACGTGTGTAACCGGGGTTTAACCAGCCGACGTCTTTTCGCGGTGCAGAGTCACGTGCGCTAAATGGATTCAAGAGGTTGTACGGAGGCTGTTCGTCACGACTTTGCCTTTTTGCATTCACGGTGTATCAGTATACACACAGAAAAATAATTGTATTCAATTGAAGTCATTTAATAAGAGTAGCACTCCATTACTGACGGATTACACATAGAAAAGGCGTTTAGCTCTATTTCATTATTCTACTTTTTCTGTTCGTTTTATTTTGCCATAAGCCACAATGCCAACGTTAAAACTGGTGTTAATTTATTTTTTTATTTCCATTTATTCAGCGAACGATTTATTCCAAACCAGTCTCAGACATCAGGGTTGGAAAAATCCTCGGGGATGCTTTTCCCTCATGTTTCTATTCTCTGTGTTTGCAGAGCTGCATGCATGGGACCAAGTGTATAGTTTGCTTTATTCATGCAATAAAATCAAATGTGAAAAATGACTCATAAACAAGCACTAAAGTTTAGTTTTCTACAAAACCTGTTTTTAAATTAATTCCAATTTTCCAGTGACTGTGAAACTTGAACCGTTTAGTGCAGGACGCATGATAGTTTGACGTTAACAATCCTGCAGTGGTGTTAAAAATAAATGTGTTCAAAGAGCACCCTCCATCAAAGTGCTGTACAAGTGAGAAAGTATAAGAGTAGGACGCAAATGACTAAAGACACGCACTCAATTCATTTATTCCACCTATTATGTAGCGAGTGACTCCATGGGGTTCGAAGAATCCAATGAAATTACTTTGCTTTGGAACTGTGGGAGAACACGTAGACTCCAGACAGAAAGTCAGTCGGAATCCAACCGGGGACCTTCTTGCTGTGAAGCGCTAACCACCGGCCCGCGCTAAAAAACACTGCGGCAAACAAGCGGGATTAAAATGAATCCAAATGTACCCCGGAGGAACGCAAATAAGGGAACATGTCCTGACCGCCGCCCAGACCAGCATCGGACTTTGCGGTTCACAATCTCGATCGCTCGGCCCTCGGGTGCTTCGATTGTCCACCGGCCATCAAGAATATAAACTTTGTCTTTGAGGTCAGTGGTTGTGCTCATACAGTGGGTGGAGTTGGAGCGCTGCCTGATGTGCAGCCTCCTTATGAATGTTTCATCCTCCGGATCGATGCATGCATTTTAAACTAGGCCTCCAAAATTGAACCGCGCTCACAAACAAACGGACGACAGGATACAGAGTCCAGAAAGAAAACAAAACAGCTCACCTTCTATTCAGGGACCAAAAGTACAATGCATAGCTATTTTCTGCCCGTCCTTTTATTCGTCTTAATCTTTTTAAAGTCACTGAGTTGCAAATTTAGACGCAAAGTGTAAAAACCTGCAACGCCAGCTCTTCATCCCGCCTCTCCATTTTGCAAGTTGAAATCCCGTACGGCACAATTCCGTCACTTGAAAACAATAACAAAAAAAACAAAAAAACAAAAAAAAAACGCTGACATTGATTATCCCACTTAGCGAAAATGCTAATGCCAGCACCTTTATTTGGATTTCAACCATTTGCAGTTTGACATCAGATAAGAATAAACACGGCTCATTAGCATGCCTCTAATTAGATTGCTGCCATGACTTGGTAATTAGCTCAAAAAAAAAAAAAAAAAAAAAAAAAAAAAAGAGCTTCTCAGATCTTCCAATTTACATCAAAAGGAAATCTCTCTCAATTAACATTCAGAGAACTGTGTAATCATTTGCCTTTGTTTACCTTCTCCGAGCAACAGTCTCCATTGTGGCTGACAGCTAGCATCCGTGAGCCCAACACACTGTGTTAGAGAGTCAAGCCTCCTCCTGCTTTTGGATCACGGGATTGTGCGGCAAAAAATAGAAAATAAAGATAAAAAACAGGGAGTATATTAGTCCAAATCTAGCCACAAGTTGCATTAGAATTGGTTTTTGGTTCGCAGACTGCTGTTTTATATCTAGAACGGACATTGATTGTCATTTGAAAGCCAGAGGGGGCGAAGGAGGAAAAGAAAAACAGGATTGCAGATGGACTTATTCTATTGATGGAGAATTGCTCTGTCAGTCAAGCCTCGGCCAGCCGCGGACATGTCACGGTTTTTAGATGTTGCTCCCGGGGGCCCGCTCGCTAAAAATCCATCAAAAAAAAAAGAAAAAAGAAAAAGTGATTTGTTAAGAGGCGCCATTTAAATATGAAGTGTCCAGCAATATTTAATGGAAACAGAGCACATCATTCAATGGCACAGTGCTCAAAGAGGAGGGTTGTCTGACTTGACATTTGTCAGCATGCTACTCCATTATTTCTCCTTTTTCGTGAGAGTGATTGGAGCGCCGGCGGTTTGAGGGGTTGTCACTTTGCTTTTCACAAAAGGGGGAGCTTATGCACTCTTCAAGTCCCTTTCACGACAAAAAAAAAATCACACATTCCCATTTCTAACCACTCCACCCCGGGCCGTGCTCTGCTCCCAACCCAGGATGAAGGCAGGAGGTGGAGACAGAGGGCTTTTCTAGAAGCGTGGCTGAGATCGGATTTCTATGGGTTTCATCTTAGGATCTAAATTATCCCTTCATTGGTCAAAGCGAATGGCAGGTCAAAACTACCATTACCTCTAATCGGAGGAGCGACGCCACTAGCGGTAAGCGCCTCCGCCTCCCAGCAAAAAGGCCCTGGGTTCAACCTGACGAGAGGCCTCTCGGCGTGGAGCCCCCGTGTTCTCCCCGTGGGGTTCCTCCAGGTTCCTCCCACATTGGAGGCCCTAAATTGTCCAGACAGTTGAATGGGTCTGGGGCGAACGGTTGATTATATTTGGCCCTGTGAACCTCGGCTCTCTCCTAACGACTGCTGGGATTGGCCTGCGAGTGCAAGATAGGAGCTATAGATTATCATTGATTTTCACAAGAAGCTGTAATTGCAAAACATTTAAGGCAAAGACAATCAACACAACAAATGCATATAGATATATAACGGGGGTCAGAGTGGTCGTTCCTGGAACCGAACATTCCTGGTTGGATTCCCGGTTCCTCCTCGCCCGTCAAAGTACTGTTTAGCGAAGACACCGAACCCCAAACTGCTCCCCTGGCACTGCTCCTTCGCTGCCTTCCGCTCAGGGTGCGTCCATGATGGGTTCAATGTAGCGGTCAAAATTTCACTCATGTTGTGCTCAATGTAGAACTGGATGAGATGATCTTCTTTTATATATTTTGTCTGAAGAACCCCAAGAATGGGTTTGGTCATGTCATCTGTGGTCTCCGCTATGAAAGTGTCAGAGGTAATGTCTGATGAAAGAGATTCAGCCCGAATGAAAGGAAAGGTGTACAAGACAGTGGGCAGAGCAGCCGTGCTGTGTGGTTTATAGACAGCGGCATTGAGGAAGACAGCAAGCAGAGATGAAGATGTGGAGGTTCTCTTTTGGGAGTGAGGAGGATGGATAGGATCAGGAATGAGCCCATCCCAGGGACAGCATGTCAGATGTTCAGGAGATAAAGTCAGACTGAGAAGCTTTGGACATGGACAGAGGAGGGAGAGTAAATGCTCTGTTTGCAACTGCCGGCCAGGAGATTTATGGATGCGGTGAAAGAGGACTTGAAGTTAGTTGGTGTCAGGGACGAGCATACAGAGGTTCGGGTTTGTCAGAGGAAGCGGATTCACTGTGGGCGACCCCTGAAGGGAGCAGCCCAAAGACGACGTGGGGTCTGTTAAACAATTGGCAGTACCCTTCCCTCCCGCGGAGGACAGCTGTAGCTCAAGATGCCTCAGGGGAGCCAGAAATATCACATACGACTGCTCACATCCAGGCCACAAACTGTTCCTTCCACATTCCGGCAGGAGATACCGCGTTCCGAAAAAGACGGACAAACAAGTATAAAAACAGCCCCCACCTAAGGGCCGTCAGAGTGCTCTGCAGAGTACTCAGCCAATCTTATTCATGTCCCGCACCCGAAGTGCAACACAACCAGGGGGAGCTATGTTTTAGATTGTTTACCTCAAGTACAATGCTGCCTTCTCAGGATTCCCGTTGTGTATGGAGTTATTTTTCTGGCCATCAGAAGAGATGCAGCAATGCAAGTTTCATTGGACCTCTGAGCAATGACAAAGCTTTCATTCATTCATTCATTCTTTCGCGCTGAGGAGACGGCAGAGCATAAGTCAAACTGACATAATAATTGAACTTATTATCCAAAAAAAGGAAAGTCCCAAACAGCAAATATACAACTCATGGATATTTCTGTAATGCAAACAGTGATTCCCATTTTTCCAGTGCCCTCAAAGCTCCCACTTTTGGGATCGATAAAGTACATTATATTGTGTTTAGCGTTTTATTTACTCCAAATATAGAGTCTAGAAAATAAACCGATAGACCCATTGCTTTTGTCGGACAGTCGGCCTCCTCTCCCCTCCAAATGCCCTCCAGGAATTGAGACATTCATCAAGATGATGCATCGAGATCAATCTCCAGGTCAGATGCTCGAGGACGGAGGCGAGGGAAGTAGACGGACGGAGAGAAAGGTAAATCAGAAGTAGAACCCGCGACTGGTCCCTGCTGATAGCGGGAGTCTACAAGTTACTGACAAAATGTTGCAACTTGGCAACTCTGACCAAACAGACAGACCCACACTTAGAAATGAAAAACACAGTTCTGAAGAATAAGAGCATGCGGCAGTGTCAGTTTGCTCTTCTCTTTTTCAGGGTGCAGCCAGTTGTTCTTTCGGATATCTTGGCAGGGCAATCAGATGAGCTTCTGGTTTGTTAGCGTGTGCAGTTAATGGTGATGAAACCCATGGTGTTGAAGAAGTTTTAGCTTTAGCGTCCAATAAACCCCCACCGCCAGGAACCCACATCCGTTCGTATATTTGTCTCGTTGGCAGGATGACACAAAAGTGGGTCACGAAAAGGATGGAGTCAAGCCTTTAGTCCACATCCATTCATGATGGCATTTTAGCGTCCAGGCTCCCGGTCTGCTCAGCTCCAGGAATCCATACAGCCCTTTAACTATTTAAAACCGAGACATGTTTGACCTGGCCAAGCCGGGAGACACTGATCCGATCAGCTCCGATGTCCACAGGACAAGCCATTGACCTCAAACTTCTCACGGTTAATCATTGGTGACAACTGTCCAATGCCGGACCTGCTAACTCCCTAATGCAAGGCGATGGCTATCTGGAGCTTCTTGAGGAACGCTGCATTTTCCCCACAGCTGCTTGCCTTCGAAACTCACGTCCCACAAAAGCCTCAGCTGAACGGCCCCTCCTGGCAATAACTCATACATTTTCAATGGAACTCAATACGTGCCATTCTTCCACAGTCCCGGGGAGTTCTCTGAAAACGCAAGAGATATGGGGCGTGATAAATCACGACTTTGTGCTCCACGTGCAATAAGTTAGATCTAGAGGTGCAAACAATGAGCGACATGGCAAGTGGCGGCAGAGTGGTTAGCACTGCCACCTCACAGCAAGGAGGTACCAGGATTTATCCCAAAAGGTTCTGTATGGGTTCCCTCTAGTCCAAAAGCAACCTTAAATTGTCCCTGTGATTGGTCAAGAGCAAACTTTACCTTTAACCCAATGACAGAAGTCAACAGTGGACAGCCACTTTTCCTGTCCAAGGCACCTGAAAAATAGCGGCTGGGGTTCCAGTGCCTTATCAGATAAACAAATCTTGATCACAGACTGATGAAAGAAGAGAGGCGGAGAGACACGCCGAGCTACAAGACGGAAGATTGTCAAAAGATAAATTGATTTAATAGTTTACTAAAAACAGACCTGACAGAGGAGCCAGAAAGATTGAAGCTCTTTCCCCTCTTTCTCTTTGGGTGTGAAGATAAACGATGAAACGTATAAAAAGGGGGGGACAGAGAGCAAAAACAGACAACAATAAAGAAGAAAGTTAAGACTTTGGGACAGAATGGGGGCAATCGAGACAGAGCCAGAAGACAACTAGTGATGAACCAACTGTAAAAGTAGGAGGAAATAGTAATTAGACTGTTTCATGATGAGAAGAAAACAGACCCGCGTCTGCGAGAAGTCATATTTTAAGTCCACAGTTCACTAATTTTACTCTACAGCAGTTTTTGCTCATACAATGAATGTGTTCGTTCAGATTAATTAATTAATTAACGGAATTAGAATTCTCAACATATGCAGAGCGCACGGTGACTTCAAATCCCACTCATTGTGCACCGAATCCATCAAGATGGCCGACTCTAAACAACATAATCGGCCTCTGATGGGAAGGTTTGAGTCCAAACCAACTCGGTTCCACATCAACGGCAAATGATACGAGTCTGGACTTCTTCTGCCAGGACTTCGGCCCTCGGGGAACTTCAGGGCCTCAGAAAAACAAGTTGAGGGCCACGTTCATGTGATGCAGTTGATAAGTTTAGATACGAAGATGTGCTGAAAACGCCGACAAAACAAAATGAATGAGGCCGGTTTCCGTTGGCTGGAAGCGACGAGAAGTTCCCTGTGCCGAAGGCTGGAAGGACGCCGGACTCGTGGACGCACCGAGAAGGGGTGGCTCGATTGCCCTCCAGAAGATATGGAATCTGTAAATCTTATCCGCGACGCATACAAGCGTGGATCTGTGTGGAAGCAGGACAAATGCAAAGAGAATGATTCACATAACGAATGTGAAATACTTAACTGTAGTCAGTTGTTAATTGTAATTCAAAGTCCCATCTGATGGAGTAACACTTAAAACCCTTACACGGTGAAGTACTGATGCAGTAAGTGGGCAACACCCTGCCATGCGCAGCCTTCAATAATTACAACGACCCTGAAGAAGGTATGCTCTCCGGGGAGTCTGTCTGACTCTGGCCGGGCTCAGAAATAGGTAGCATAGCACAGAGGAAATGCCAAGAACCGAGCGATTGTTGCTGAGGAACAACACAACTAACTGTGACTCATGACATTACAAAAAAAACAAAAACAAAAAAAAAAAAAACAACCCGTGTTTGCCAGCGGGCGCACCGAAACAGAGTAAATACAAGGCTTCTAAGGACCAGAATGGAAACATTCGTTTGTAGACTGGATCATAATTTCAACAGGAAATCTTCAGGCACGGCAGAGAGGGTAATGGAAACGATCCACGACATCGGGCTACTGGCCATACGTCCATTTTGATGAATGATCAGTTCCTCCCCAACATTAAAGCAAAGGCATCACGGATCAGTGACCGGAGCGCTGCGAGCGCTTCACGGGCATCGTAGCGGACCTTCGGCTTTGCAATCGACCATCGTACGAACCAGGATGTTATCATTCAAGAGGCAAGCGTTGGGTCATACATGCGTGTGCTCTATGCAGAGTCCGGCTTCTTACCTGATCTTATTTAGATAACCAGTAAAACTTGGTGGGGCGCTGAACACGCCGGCTGTCATCAGTTTGGGGATCTCCATTTTAACTTCTTGTGTGTGTGTGTGTGTGTGTGTGTGTGTTACTTTGAATGCTGTATCCTGCTGTCTGGCGGCTGACCGACGTGTAGAAGGCATTACGCATACAGCATGTCGGACGACGCACTCGGCCTTTTTCCCGGCGTGCTGGAAAACAGAAAACGCGCAAAGACTGTGTAGTCAAGGTAGCTGGTGTATTTTTTCAAAGCTGCATATGGATATCATGCCTTCAAAAACTAACATCCCTTTACTGCCCCATGGAATTTCCATCTGAAATAGACAAATGCAGCAAAACAAAAGGTTGTTGTTTAAGATTTGCAAATGAAGTCAAGTCATGCAGGTCAGTTTATTTGGTTGAAATGCAATTGGCAATGGTTTGTATTTACATGTTGTCATGTTGCTAATGATTATTTATATGTTTACGTCAAGGTTAGCTGTTGGAATAACCTGGCAAATCTGCCTTTGGGGTTTCCACACTTTGTTCCCTCAGCTTGAATTCTCCTGCTTTCTGATTGGTCGGTTGATGGGTGTGATCAGTAGCAAGGACGTGAAGTTGTTGAGAAGCTGTGGAGGCGTCTCTAAAATCACCACATGACATATAATCACCTTCTGAAAGTAATTGCTGTTGTGGAAATATTTTGCATAACTATGTAACTTTACTGTTCTGTGTGAAACTGTGCTTATTATCTGAACCAATGTCAATGCTGTAGATCAGGGGTGTCAAACTCCAATCCAAAACTGGGACCAAGTCGCAGCCCAACATTGATATTTATTGAAGAAAATCTTCCTCCAGATAAAACAATGAACCTTTTCACATGGATCCAAACAGGCTTTGATTAAAAACTGAATATGGAAAAACAAAGCTTGATAATAGAAAAGATATACCTTTATGTTGCACACACGCAAAATGGAAATTCAAAGTAAAAAACAACTCAATGGCATTCATTTCTTCAATAAAAATCATATGCCACTCTTGATTTGGAGCCTTCTGAATTCGATTTCAACAGTAACCTTTTTTTTTCCACAGCTAATAATAAAAGGCAAAAATAAGATAAGAATAATAAAACAATTGCCAAATAAGAATATAATTCAATGAAAGTGAAACCATTCAGCCCCCAAAAGGAAAATTTCCACATCATTGCTGAAATCATTTTTTCCCTTTTTTGGGGGCTGAAAATCAACTCCTTATCAACATTAGGTTCAGTTTTACGTGTTTTCAGAAAAATGTTGATAAAGAAAAAAAATGTTTTAAGAGGTCGATGATATGTGTGGGGGGACCCCGTATCTCCAAGGCTGGAGAACTCCAGAAATCAAGGTGTGATGGAAAGACCTCATGATTATACTATTGGAGCCTTCTGGAGTTCAAAAATATGATATTTCTTAGAGGCCGATCATGAGGAAAATGACAGATTCACTGGCATTTCAGATCTTAAATATAAGGCAGGATAGGCGGCATTTATCACCAAACCAGTGCCGCTGTAGATATAAATCAAAAGAAACCGCGTGGAAAGGCCGAAGACCGGGCAAATTATGCTAATGTCTTTTAAAAGATGCAGAATAGGATGGGCCTGTAAACATCTCATTACTCAAAGCTCTTCCAGCACGCCTCGGTAGGCTTGCATCAAAATACGTGGGCCGACGGCCCGAGCGCGCACGGTCAATCTAACCGTTTTCCCCTTTACGGCCTCCGCGCACATCTTATTCCTAGAAATACAGTACATTTGTCTTGACACTGAATGGAAGCCAGTGTCCAGGTTCCTCGCGCCGCATTAGCAGTCAGTGGAGGGAGGTGGTGGTGGTGGTGGTGGGGGGGGGGGGGGGGGGCCCTTTTG
>CAAKHD010011169.1:61767-78669 GCA_901007705.1 Fistularia tabacaria | reverse complement strand
TAGAGGGGGCCTTTCCGCGGCGGCGGGGCCCCCCCCCCCCCCCCTGAAAACGGCCGCCCCCCCCCCCCCCCCCCCACTCCCGCCCCACCGCCACCACGTCATTTTGTCTATTTCTGTCTCCTCCCTCCCTCCCTCTTTCATTTCCCCGCTCGCTCGACGAGGTCTCGGCCGACGGAGAGAGAGATGAAAACAAAACAAAATGCTTTTTTGATCGGGCCGCCTCGTGCTACGGCCCTGTCGTTAGCCCGGAGCTAAAGCAAGCTTTCCCCGGGCGGACTACCGAGCGGGGAAAAAAAAAAAAAAAAACAGCAACGCCGTCGAGTGTCATTTTCTTTTTTTCGGGCGTTTCCTCTCCGCTCCTCCGCTGCGACGGCGTATCCGAACATCCGGTGGAACAGCTGAACTGCGCGGCGTTGTCGCGTTGTTGAACGTCGCACCGTTTCATGTTTGACATTCTCCCTGCGAGGGGGGTAGAGAGATATTACCCTCTTATTATGCAGAGAACAGAAGAAAATAATGCGGGGACCTTTGAAACTGTCAGGAAGATGAATTTTCTTCACTCCCGTTTCGAAACATGCCTCCTGTATGACCTTGGAGGCTCAGAAAGTCTTCCTCGCCCTTCATCTTTGTCATCCTCTTCTTTTCAAGTGGATCAAGAATAGTTAGTTCGGGACGACTGATGTGCAAAACACTCTGCGCGTGGAGCATGTGGTACTTTTATTATTCCGAGGTTCTGTTTCCGTTTTTTCCTCTGGACACGTAACACCGGAGAGGTGGATGAGAGTGTAGGTTCCTACAGTGAACGGCTTCGCAGAGACGGGCGCCGTCCGTTCTTTTCAAGCGGTTCTGCGGGGTTCGACCGCACTTGAGCAAATACAGTCGGATAAATGAGCTGACAGAGGGGAAGTCGGTGGCCGCAGGCGGGGAGGGAGTCGAGGCCACTTCAGGTGCGAAGCGAGCGCCGGGTTCGAGTGCGTGGAGAGTCGCTCGGTGGAAACTCCAAACTCTTGACCCACGCGTCGACGGGTTCAGGTTAATCTCAGCTCGGCAACTCATCGACCGAGTGCCGTGTACCTTTAGCATTTCCTACAACCTTTTCAGAAACTAGGCTGTTTCTTGGATTGACGCTGCAACGTGGCCACAGTTAGCATGAAAAGTATTCTGGGCTAAATGTCAACGTGTCAAACCCATGCGTTTGCATTAATAATTTGTATCAATTGCCGCATGTCCCTGTCTCGCTTTGCTAGCAGGAGCCAGGCTAAAATGAGCTGAAGCTACTTCTTCGGATGTGTACCTCAATGGCATCTTTCCCACGACAGGAACTTTTTGGAGTTCCTAAAACCTTTTCAGGAACTGGTTTTCTCATGCAACTGCACAGCACAGGAACCAGGAACCGTGGAGCTCAGTTCCAAGAACCACTTTAGCTCTAAGGTAGGGGTGTTTTTACGGTTCCATAGCGACTGGGTGACGCTGGTGACTCACACACTCGTCTTATAGTCCTTGAAATAATCCCCATCATGCAGAACACGGACGCTGCGGCAAACTTTGCTCTCCGTGTTGTCCATGTCATCTTCCTCGAGAAACCTGATGTTGTCAGCCGGCGACCGATGCTGAGTGGAAGAAGACGCTTCATCGCAGGTGCCAGTTGAAAAGCGTCCTTTCAGCTCAGATGCTATAAAGGGAATGAGATGCTTTCCAGTGAAAGCAGAAGGAAATCTTGAGACGTCCTTGCTAACCCACTGACAGATGCATATCCGTACACCGTGCCCAGATCACCTCAAGGTCAAAAACTGAATTTTGCGTCGGCGTTTGTTGAAAAAAAATGGCGGTCGCATCGCGGCAAGTTCGCCGACCTGTCATTACTTTCTCCGAGTGAACGATGAGAGGCCGCGGTCGGCAGCGGCGTACGGCCAGAGCACGCCTCCGCCGTTATTGCTGCATATACAATATTATTTCAGTATGACATAAACACTCATTACCTCCGCCCGGAGAGATTTCTTTTATCCCGCTCGTAGAAAAAACTGAAACGCCGCTTCATAACTCGACCTCAGCGTTACTGCTGTCTTAATAAACAAGGAAGTAAAATAAGATCCGGATTGAATCCCATCCAGAGCCAGGTTTCTTTTTTTTTTTTCCCAGAGCAAAAGACGGCAAAGCGCCGAGGCGTTCGCTCGTACTCCTTCGCTCTTCTTCTTCGTTGTCCGCGGCCATTCAGTCGTAGAGGCGTATTTTGTTCTGAAAGCCCCGCTTCTGTATCCGTGCTGTTTCTGCGGTCGAACCCGGAAACTTTGCCTGAATCTCATTTCCTGGTTCTCCCTGGGTTTCCAAGTTCAGCTTATTGGGCGCGAGCCGGGCACTGGAAACCTGTTGGTGTGTGAGGGGACCAGAACCGACTCCGGTCAAAACGACAGAATTTAAGAGCGGACTCCAGCCGCTCCTGCGAACAGCCAATGAGAAAGAGTTAGCCAGAAACAGGAAATAGCTCCTGAAGACGACAGGAAATAGTTGGAAAATGGAAATGACAATAGCGGACAGAGAAGGGAAGGATGAGGGCTTTAGAAGCCCAGTTGGACTACAGAAATCAGATATCAGCAATTCTTTATTTGTCAAATCGTTTTCACGTACAAGGAATTTGCTGTGGTTTTAGCGGTGCATCGCAGTCGACGTATCATAATAATAATAACAATCATAATAATTTAATCAAAAGTCTTTCAGGCGTTGCAAAGAAATCTTGCTGAAACCATTGGCTCGGTGTGAACACCAAATCTTTCCACCAAAGGTAACCATGGTGACCGTTGTCTCAGTGTGTCCCCAACCTTTCCAGACTGACCTTTTTCTGGTTTAGAAGGCCGGTCATGTCCACGACCTAAAACCCAATTTGCCATATATTTTATTCGATTAAATGACTCCCTTTTTAAATATATATGAATTTGCGTTCATACAAATCACACTTCTACACATTATCATCAAGAAGTTTTTTTTTTTTTTTTTTTTTAATTATAGTTTGAAACATTACTTCATGTTGCAAGGGATATTCATCATACTTTTTTTTTTTATTCATTTTTTTTTTTTAATATTTATTCAATTTGTGGATATTTTCATTCATGACAACAGAATATCACATCCTGGTAATTCCACGCATTAAATCAAGTGAAAATGTCTTTTTGCTGTCGACCGATGCGCGACCTTCCACCAGAAACCTAACCCGGACAAAGATTTGAGTATAACTAAGTGGCGGGCTACCCTTGGAGTCGCTTTATGGAAGTACTGAGTGATGTTTTGCAGGACTAGTAACATTAAGATTAATGGCTTCCCAAATTCATTCATACTGTCCCGCCCAGACGTTCCTCCTCCGTTCACTGTGTCCTACAGCCAAATGCTGTAGCACTGGCTTTGAATTTTTTAGAGGAATTTATTCAGAAAAAATAGATGTTATAAAGAGTGACACGGTGGTGCAGTGGTCAGCGCTTCCACCGCAGAGCAAGAAGGTCCCCGGTCGGATTCTGACAGGAAGCCTTTCTGTGTGGATTCTCCATGTCCCCCCCCCCCCATGCCCGCGTGGGTTTCCTCCAGATTCTCCAGTTTCCGTTTCCCCATTGACAGAGTGAACGGCTGTGCGTCTCGATATGTGGCCCTGTAATCGAACGGTGAGCGGTCCAGGGTGAACCCCGCCTTCGCCCAATGACTGCTGGAATAGGCTCCCTGCGACCCTGAGTGTAGAAGCTGTACGGGTAATAGATGAATGAATGAATGACTGAATGAATATATGAACAATGTTTAGAAAAACAAAATAAATCAGAGAAAATAAGCAGTGAAGAGCAGGACTTTCAAAAGCAGCAAATAAATCAATTGATAAATAAATAAATAAAAATAAGTAACAAATGAAAAGAAATAGTAAATACATAAGTAGTCATTTGAAATCAGTTGTATACTCATCTATTTTTTTTTTGTTTTATGTATTTGTTTTGATTTCAATATCTCAAAAAAATCCTCAAATTAACCACTTCATTCAAGAAATGAATAAATGTTTTAACAAAAACGAAAAAAAAAATCACAGAAAATCTGCAGGAAAACGCAGGACAGTTGAAAATAGCCAATAAATAATTAAATAAATAATAGAATCAAAAAAACATAAATAGGTATTTGGAATCAGTGGTATACTCATCTAATTATCACCTTTATTTCTTTATTTTGAATGTAAATATCTACAAAACATCATCAAATTACCTATTTAATTCAATTAAAAAATACAGGAGAAACCAAAGGCAGGACAGTAAATTTGACATATTTCCAAAGAAGTGATATGTGATTCTACAAAACAAATGAAGGAAATCAACTAAGATTTGGAATATGAACCTGAAACACAAAATAAGGGATTGTGTGAATGCAAACTTCTGAGGTCATGACTTGAAAAGGCTCCAAAACCCCTGCATTGAAACATATTGATTAGTGACGGGATTAATAAGGACCAGAATGCATCAATTCTCAACAGCAACATCAACAACAACGGCGGATTCCGGTTCGTAACAAACAAATTAATTTAGAGGAAGCCATCCTCGCCGAGGTATCGGCCCACCGTCCTCGAGAGGTCCACCTGTTTGCCGGCTCCATCATTATGTCCCTCTGATTGGTCGGGGAGGTTCGACAGTCTCTGCTCTATTTTGCCGTGTATTTGAGTCAGGGTGATAAATGAGGTCCGGAATTATTGGGACGCTTCCAGTATTGAGCCGAAGTGCTGGGGATTAGCGACCGTGAAGCGGCTGCGGGTTAATCCTCCGACGGCGATTGTTTGAGTCCGCGCACACAGAAAGGATGCTCGGCGGCCGCAGGATATAATCAGCGCTCGAAAGTGCTTTCGAGAGAATCCCTGCGAAGACGCCGGCGTGGAAGTACCTGAAAGTAACCCCCCGTTAAATCTCCCGGCCAGATCCGGAAAGGATATGCCCGAAACTGCGGCTAATTTGCCAGATGCTACGTGGCCGGGGGGGGAAAAAGCTCTTTCCCCGATGCCCTAAGAGGCGTTGAGGGTTTGAGCCCAAATCACAAAGATGTTCATCAATATCATCTCAGGAACATTCCAGAGATACGTGCAGCCTCCATGGAGTTCGGACATGTTTTTTACTGCAAATGTATTTTGACGAATGCCTCTGAAAATTTATTTCGCGTCCTTTGAGAGGTCCCGGACAGGCCACCGCAGGAAGTCTAGTAACTCACATCTCCTATAAATCATTTGGACTCGATTTGTCCCGGACTGAACCGTCTCTTAACAATCGCTCTGCCAAACCGATATCCAAAATCAGCAATCTGGGCCGGGAAAATTTGCCGTTCCGGCGCTCGGGGGGAGGAGGGTGTCCGGACTGAATTTTCCACGCAACCCCACTGCCCTGGTTTGTGCTTGTTAGCGAGCAGTTATCAGCTACATTAGCATCTTCCTGGTTTCCCAGCTGCTGAGGGATTTACTGGGGGGCTTAATGGAACAACTATCTTCATCTCCTCTGAGGGGCATTAGTACATTTTCCACATCAACGGCATCGATGAGCTGCCCTCTGGACGACCTCCTGCCCGGACGTCGTAAAACCGATCGGACGCTGAGGTACGACATGACACGGACGTCCAGCAGAAGGCGGACAAACACGGCCGCAGCGGATCGTCTTATCTCTCCTTTGGGCTGCTCCCTTTAAGGGTCACCACGGCCAATCATCTGCCCCCATCCGGCCCTCTCCTCTGGATCCTCTTCTCTCCCATCATGGCCTCTGAACCTCCATCTATAAATCTCCTTTCTGGTCTTCCTCTAGGCAAGCTTGGCATCCTTCTACCCAGATCTTCACCGTGTCTTCTTCTGTACACGTCCAAACCATCTCCGTCTGATTTTATCTCCAAGACATCAAACATGTGCTTTCCCTCTGATGGACTCATCCCTGGTCCAAACCGTCCTCATCACTCCCAGAGAAAACCTCAACATCTTCTCAACAGCTTCTCCCCTCTGTCTTCTACACCTTTCTTTGATCCACCTGACACTTTTCTTCGCCCATTCCAACCTGCTTGCACGTGTTTCTTCACCTCTTCTTCACCCTCGTCATTGCTCTGGATTGTTGACCCGAAATACTTCAAATCCTCCCCCTTTTTTTTTTAATTTTTTTTTTTTTATCTCCACTCCCTTTTGCTTCCCTGCTCTACTTGTGTCCTCCTCCTTCACACCCATCCATTCTGGCTTCATCCCCTCTGCTTTCTAAAGCATACCTCCACCTCTCCAGATGTTCCTCAAGCTGCTCCCGGCTCTCAGTACAGATCACAGTGTCATCTCCAAACCGCAGTCCGTGGAGATTCCTGTCTCACCTCCACCGCAAACAAGAAGGGGTTCAGAGTTGATGCCTGCTACTCTTCCACCTCCATCTCTGTCACACCTATATCACACCTCACCGCCGCCTTTCATCTGACATACAAGTCTTGCACCACTCTAACGTACGTCTCCACTCCAGACTTCCTCGCGCGACCACAGTCCCTCGCTCGGCACCCCCTCGTCTGCTTTCTCCAGATCTAACAAGCCACAATGCAGCTCCCTCCGACCTTCTCTGTGCTTCTCCCGCAACATCCTGAAAGCACTTTATTCGACGTCTGATGACAGATGATCCAATTCGGGATATCTCCAGCCGGCATCGGGATAATAAGTGCATATCTTGATCAGCTGTTCCGTGACAGCATTCATCTGATTCATATTGCAGTCTGATTTTAATTTGATTCTCATATTTACTCATTATATCCCATCACGATGAATGATAAATCACTCTTTATCTCATCTAGAAGCTCCACGCCTTTCTTTGAAGTGAAAACATTTTGGGTCCATTAAGCCTCTAATTTGCGGCTCTCGATTTAGATAGATCGGTATTTTCACGGATGAAGGTTCCCCTTGATTTAAACTTCCAAAAGTTATTGTTTCCCCCTTTTTGGAAAAGCCTTTTTACTGAGGTCACATCCTGTAATATACATATACATGAAATTTATCGCAGGTCAGGATGCTAATGTATATCAAGCTTATTTACTGTAAATATGTTTGAGGGATCCGAATTCGATTCCACCGTCGCCCTCGTGCGCTCCTCCTCACGCCCATGCGGGTTCTCTCAGGGTTCTCCAAGCCTCTGACTGTCCAAAAGCATCAGCATCAGTCGGCTGTTCCGTGCAGAATAAGTGGGACAGACAATGGAAGAATAATGGCGATACGTATTAAAGATACAACGCGCAGAGAAATCCAATGAAGCCTTGACTTTCATTGCTACTTCTTGTCAGTTTGGCCGCGCGAATATCCTCTAGACAAAGAGTACGCTTCCGATTCTAACCAGGTTCTGGGCGAGAGGCGGAGTTCATCCTGGGCCGGTGAATCACAGGGCCACATATTCGATGACATTCATCTTTATTGTCATTACGCTGAACCAGTAAAGGGCAACCAAATGCAGTTTAGCATCCAACCAAAGGTGCAAAAACAGCAGCAGGTGCAGATAGAATAAATAAATGGAATAAATGAACAATCTGGTGAACAATCCCTATACTGGTGATTTATAGATTGATTACTAGATACATATATACAGATGGATATATGCATTAAATGTGATAGAAACTATGGGTGGCAACTTTGGACATCATTTAATTTAAAAGGGAAAATGTACATATGATAAATTGTGACATACAAAATATGCAGTCGAAATGGGTTTTAAATCCCGTTGCATCATTAAACAAATTTTCAGTGGCTACCAGTGGCATCACTGAATTAATAATCAGTGGCTACCTGGAGGTGATAACTCGTGTTACCTTCTAATGTGGTATTGGTGGTGGTTTTATGGAGACAAACAACCAATCACCCTCTCATTTACACCTCATATAAGGACATGCAGCCATTTGCCATAAAGTACATAGACTCATTTAAATGGATATAGTTTGACTGTGTATAAGAGGGCGCTCATTTGTCTGAGCATGAAAGTAAATAAACAAAACAGAATAAGTGTGTGTGTGTGTGTGTGTGCGTGTGCGCGCGCCCGAGTTGTATCTGTGTGTTATTATCAATGAGAGGGTAATAATTAAGGCCTGAACTGACTCCCCCAGATTTATGATGTCATGAAAAATACATTTTCCTTAATGGCCGCCGCGGTTGCATCCAGCAGCGTAGCTGCGGCCGCTAACCGACGGGAGGCGCGGTGATGAATTTTATGAGCTGAAATGGTTATGCAGCAAATGGACATCATTTAAAATCATTCATTTAAAAATAATTTATTTAAAGCTGATTATTGTTGAAAATCCGGAGTAGATACCTTGCAGAGATGACTGCAAGTCTGCCTGTGTGTAAAAAAAGTAAATAAATACCTTCAACTGCATCTTGTCTTGGTTAGAGTATGACTTAAAGAAAGAAGAAGAAGCGAAGGTGTTTTTCGCCGAATTGATTCCCCCTCTGCTTTATTATGAGATGTTCAAAAATGTCACTTTTAGAAGGATGATAAACACTTGGAACGGCAGCTTCCTGTCTTCATCACCTTCCCCGATCGCCCGAGAGATGATTAATATTGCGAAAGCCGCCAAAGCTGAAATGTTTATTTTGCATTTGTTTTTCTTTTCCTTTTTTTTTTTTTTTTTTTTTTTCCCTGCCTGGTTCACCGCCAACTGCGAGGAGGAATGCCTCGAGCAGTCGGCGGGTGGAGTGAGGGGATATGGACTGCGTTTGACCTTGTCAGTGCAACGATGGCAGAGGGAAGAGTATGTTCTCTTTGATTTCGAGTCCCATCTGCAGGAGCCACGGCATCAGAGGCCGCTTTCGCACTGTGGGAACTTTTTGCTCTTCCTAGAACCTTTTCAGGGGCAAAGGCTGTTTCTTTGTGTATTCAGACACCTCAGTTCCTGGAACAATTTTAACCTCCTACTCCGAGGTTGGGTTTTTTTACGGTTCCAGAGGGACTCATGTGATGTGGATGCGAGGCGCTATTTGCAGACTGCGGGGCGTCATTTTCAAAAACGACCACGGTCACTGATCAGCTTCTTCCTTGCGACAAAATGGACCGAACAGGCGGGTAATGGAGGGACCGCGAGGTCCAAGCTCTTCTGGCACAGAGGGGCTTCCAGGTTTCCCGGCGGAACATCAACATTTCAGCTAAAGTAAATACGGCATTAGCCAACACCGGGGTTCTTCACATGGAGAAGCAGTGCAGGGAGAAAATAAAAAACACTTCAACCCGTCTCTTAGTCCACGGTTATTGTTCCTGTCATGCAAACCCCCAAGAAGAGGGTCGATCCTAGAGAGAAGTTCGGCCAGGACGGTTCTTAGAACTCCTCCGTCTGACAGCGACTCCTGACGGCTCCTCTTGTAAACAGGTGAAAGCACGTCCAGAATTTGTCAATGATTTTGTGCTTGTATCAGCAGATCTCCTGGAGAGCTGCCAGCTCCTTGTTGGAGAAAACCGTCTTCCCCGAAAGCTCGGTTTCTTCTATTTAGGCTAAATATGTCGTCGCGGTCCGCCGGCGGGAGAGCGAACA
This sequence comes from Fistularia tabacaria, assembly GCA_901007705.1. Taxonomy (NCBI): domain Eukaryota; kingdom Metazoa; phylum Chordata; class Actinopteri; order Syngnathiformes; family Fistulariidae; genus Fistularia; species Fistularia tabacaria. Next base: position 69,156 of record CAAKHD010011169.1, on the reverse strand, counting down.
TGCCCTGTAAATCAACCGCCCTTGTAAAGAGCTTTTTTTTTTTTTTTTCCACTATCACTCAACACCGAATAAAACGCACTCACCCGTTTGCTAAAGCTCACGGTTGTTGCAGCGGAGGTCGCATCACGTGCACGCCGGCCCCGTCAGATACATCTGTATTTTTAGGTAGCTGGTTTTCGTCTCGACGCTCGAGCGAATGGGAGGAATGCTGCCGATCCTCCCGGCTGGGAGGCGCAGCTGCCGACCGCGGATGCCGGGTTCTCACGGTAGCCTTCAGAGTCTCCGCGGACAGAGGACGGCGGCGGAACGGAGGAAACGACCCACTTCAGTCTCAGACAAATCCATTTCTGGGCGCCGCTTTGGTTCCACCTCGCGGAAAGAAGGTCGCTGGTTCTTGCGAGGAGCCTCCATGTTCTCCTCGTGTCTGCTCGTGTTTCCTCCCGCAGTCCAAGAGGTTCATTGGAGACCATAAATTGTCCAGCTTTGTCAATGAAAGAGTGAACGGTTGCAATGTCTCTAATGAATGAGAGAGGGAACCTTTTTCTGCACTTGACACTTGACACTCGAATGAGTGACTAAATGGTTCAATGTCTCTACATGACATGTGAATGGGGGAGTGAATTGTTGGAATATCTATATTATGTATGACTGAGTGAGTGAATGGTTTAGTTTCTATATGACCTCTGAATGAGAGGTGAATGGTTGTACGACCACGACGTGAATGAGTCATTGAGTTGTTGTATGTCTTGCTATTATGAATGAATGAATGAGTGAGTGGATGTTAGTTTCTCTTTGTAACATCCGAATGAGAGAGTGAACATTTGGATCTCTTGCCGTTATGTTTGAATGAATTCACAAGTGACTGGTTGCTTCTCTATATGAACTGTGAATGGCTGAATGTCTCTTTACGTGGCCCTGTGTAGAGCTGGGAGAGGCTCCAGGATTCCTCCGCAAACCTGCCTGCAGGATATAATGATTAGATTAGGAATGAATGAATGAATGTTTGCCAAATGGTTTATTAGACATAGAGAAGTACAGAGCAGGTCAAAGGGAGCCGCATTGCGCTTTTGTAGACCTAGAAAAAGCATACGACAGGGTGCCGAGAGAAGAACTCTGGTTTTATATGAGGAAGTCTGGAGTGGCAGAGAAGTATGTTACACTGGTGCAGGACTTGTATGCCTGCTGTGAGATAGTGGTGAAGTGTGCTGTAGGTCTGATAAAGGAGTTCAAGGTGGAGGTGGGACTTCATCAGGGATCAACTCTGAGCTACTTCTTGTTGCAGTGGTGATAGACAGGCTGGCAGAGGAGGGTAGACAGGAACCTCCATGGACCATGATGTTTGCAGATGACATTGTGATCTATAATGAGAGCAGAGAACAGGTTGAGGGAAATCTTGAGAGGTGGAGGTTTGCTCTAGAAAGGAGAGGAATGAAGGTTAGTCGCAGCAAGACAGAATATATGTGTGTGAATGAGAGAAACCCGGTGGAACGCTGAGGCTACAGGGAGTGGAGATCAAGAAGTTGGAGGATTTCAAGTACTTAGGGTCAACAGTCCAGAGTGGAGAATGTGGAGAAGAGGTGAAGAAACGGGTTCAAGCAGGTTGGAATGGGTGGAGAAAAGTTTCCGGCGTTCTATGTGATAGAAGAACATCAGCCAGAAGGAAAGGAAAGGTGGTGGAGACAGTGGTGAGAGCAGAGATGATGGATGGACTAGAAACAATGACCATGAAGAAAAGACAGGAGGTGGTAGAGATGAAGATGTGGAGGTTCTCTTTGGGAGTGACCAGGATGGAGGATCAGGAACGGTTCCATCAGAGGGACGGCACATGGTAGATGTTTTGGAGAGAAGGTCAGAGATGGTTGGGTCATGGACAGAGGAGGGAGAGTGAATATATTGGTAGACGGATGCTGGAATTGGAGGTCTAGATGAAGACCAGAGAGAAGATGTATGGAGGTAGTGAGAGAGGATATGAAGGTAGATGGTTTGAGCGAGGAGGATCCAGAGAACAGGGTTAGATGGAGAAGGTTGACTCGCTGTGGCCCCTGAAGGGAAAAACCCAAAGGAAAAGAAGACATTCTCTACTTTTTTGGGTATCGCAATCCTTTCCTTCCATGTCGAAGCACGGAAGCAGAAAAATATCGCAGATCCATGAAGCGGCAAAACTGGAAAAAAATAAATAAAATAAAATACATATTTTACTCAAGTCGACATGACAGACGAAACACAAGGTTGTGAGTGTGTGTGTGTGTGTGTCTGTGACTGTGTGTGTGTGTGTGTGTGTGTGTGCTTTTCCATCCTCAGCTGCTTCTGCTCATTCATTCATTATCTCTGACGCTCGTCCTGCACTCCTGGGGTTTCCGGATCCAACCCGGGCCGTCATTGGCCGAGAAGTGGGGCTCAACCCGGACCGGCAACCAATCACCCGCTCACCCAGGAATCATCCTGAGACAAACAAACATACGTCAGATAGAGACGCGCAATCATTCACCCTCTCATTCACATGTTATTTGCGTGACAAACAGCCACTCAGGCGTCGTGAAGGGACATACAAGCGTTCACTCACTCCTTCACAAGTCCGGAGAAGTTAGTGTCTCCATGTTCTTGGACCGCTTGAGGAGCGAAGGATTGGACGTCAGTCACGCGTAGAACGTCTGTCATCTCCATGTTGGAGCTGAACCACGGACCTTCTTGCTGTCGGGTAGAAAAAACACTTTGGAAGAACGAAAAAGAAAATCGGTGACTCTTGATGTCCTTCCACATCCGCGCTGGCGGTATTTTCTTTTCTTTTTCAAGAGGACACGCGTGTTTACCGTGCACGTCTTTTACTGGACACATTTAACCACAGTTGTCATAGCGACGGGATGTCACTTCAACCGCAAGAACATTTACACCAGATTTCCGACAGAATCACAGTCGCAGCGATCGTCCTATAAAAGGTGTTTATTGGACTCGGGCAGACGTTTACAACGTTCTCTCCCGGCGAATCCTCCGCTTTCCCCTCCTCTTCCTCCTCCTCTTCCTCCTCCTCCTCCTTCCTCTTCTTTCTCTTCCTCTTCCTCCTCCTCTTCCTCCTCCTCCTCTTCCTCCTCTTCCTCCTCCTCCTCTTCCTCCTCCTCCTCTTCCTCCTCCTCCTCCTCCTCCTCCTCCTCCTCCTCTTCCTCCTCTTCCTCCTCCTCTTCCTCCTCTTCCTCTTCCTCCTCCTCCTCTTCCTTCTCCTCCTCCTCCTCTTCCTCTTCCTCCTCCTCCTCTTCCTCTTCCTCCTCCTCCTCCTTTTTCTCATCCTCCTCTTCTTCCTCCTCCTCCTCCTCCTCTTCCTCCTCCTCCTCCTCTTCTTCCTCCTCTTCCTTCTCCTCCTCCTCCTCTTCCTCCCCCTCTTCCTCCTCCTCCTCTCCGTCCTCCGACCGCCGGTTCTCTGCGCAAAGACCGCCATTTTTCACACTTCCTCACATCGTCCCTTTCTCTCTGCACGCCAAATGAAGGCCAGGAACACGGCGTAACTCGCCCTCCCAGCGGGGGGCCCCCCGGGCCGATAAGGGGGCCGATGAGGGGGCCTCACGCGGTGACACCCGAAATGAACGGGCGAGACGATCCGACGATGTATTTATTCATTTATTTTCCCCAGGGGCCATCTTCATATCACCCCTCAGCTCTGATATCCCGTATCTGAGATGAGAAAAAAAACAGACGCGCTGCCATGTAACAGTCCTTTGAGTCTTGCACAAAAGCGAGGAATCGTCTGCCTTGTTTGTCCTCTCGCTGGCGTTCCGAGTTTTCTGAAGCGGCGGCGTGGCAACTTTTCCGGAAAAAAGAAGGCGTTCTCAAAAAGTTCACCTTCAGATGCCGTCGTGAGTCTGTTTTTTTTTAAAAAATTTTTGCGGCCCCCTTGGACGGGACGGGACGTCTCGGGATCGAAGTCGGATCGAGCACCGGCTAATTTAAGCTAGCCGTACGTAGTTCAGAAGACTTTGGAAAGATTTGGAAAAGACTCGTGGAAAAATATCATCTCACATCTCAAGATTTTAGTCGCAGCCTCATCTCAGATTGAGATTTCACAGAGGCTGTGAATTTTACAGCCTCACTATTTCCAAGATTGCAACTAGATTCCTTCTGTCATTTTTTAATTAATATTATTAAATTAATGACTAATTTTGCATTACATTAATAATAATTCATTGTTTTAATTTAATGAATAATAAAAAATGTATTACAGCAACTCCATTAAAACTCCAAAAATGTCAGAACAACTTTTGGACTTTTTCAGACGTTAAACCCGCCATTAGACTCACTCAATACTCGAGAGTTTGTCATGTATTTTTTATTTCTTCAATTGAAGATAAAAGATTTTATTGCCATGCACATTGTAACAATGCATTGATTCAGAAAAAGCAATTAAATTCTTACTTTGTAACTCTTTCATCGCAAACAGATAAAAGAGGAATTATGCAAGAATAAAAACAATTTGTAGGAACTCCCAGCTGGAGTCACGCATAAAAAAAAGAGACACAAAAATTATATGTAGATTTACAAACGAGGATAAAAAACAGATCGTGGCGACATAAAAGTAGATTAAAAACAGCAGAAAAAATGGAAAAAATTCATAAATTAAATTAATAGGTGACTTTTAGCGTAGCGTCCTGTTCACGAAAGCATCAAATGTTGGCAAAGGATTGTCGCCCCCCCCCGACAACCTAATGTGAGGCCACATGGACTGAAATTGCCTTGAAATCCTTGAAATGGTAATAAGGGGTCGGGCGGCGGGGGCGACGCCGTTCTCTCGGAGAGGGCAGAGGAAGGAGACGGGAGGGGGGTTTCGGAAGCGGCCCCGCAGGTCACGTAGATGTAATGATGGGCCGGGATGAGCCGGGTTTTGCCGGAGGATTACCGTCTGTCTCCGCAGCTCGCGCGGCTCACCGAGGCCAATGTTTCAATCCCCACAGAGAAGATTTGCTCCCGCTGGCACTATGAAAATAGAAGGGCAGTATGTGAGCCCAAAAAAAAAAAGGAAAAAAGGAAAAATAAAAAAATGGAAAACACTCGGCGTGATGGGTTGTGGGTGTGCGGCGAAATCCACCGCACAACATGAAAACAAACAAGGCGCTTTCTGATCCGACCTGGATTAAAAATAAAAAATAAAAAGTCATCGTTTAAATTGATTCTGAGTAGATATGTGTTGTTTTTTTTTTTAAGTCACATGACCAAATATATAAAAAAATAACGCTTTTTTTTTTCCAAACCAGTGGCTGCACACCAGCTGCAGAGGCTTGTATTTTGACTAGAAACACGACTATTTTCTATTAAAATAATTCTCCGAATATTAAAAGATTGTTTAACTCTATATGACGTACGAATGAGCGAATCGTTGTATGTCTTTTTATGACCTGTGAATTTAGAGACTGCCTGCCAAAGTGCTCTTGGGCAAGGCACCCAAGCTCCAGTTGCTACATGTTAGCATCATGCATGGCAGCTCTGCGCACCATCAGGTGTGTGTGTGTGAATGTTTGTGTGTGTGTGAGAATGGGCGAACACTATACGATGCTTTGAAAAACCAGTGTGAAAAAAAGATTGAAAGTTCAGACCACTTTGTAGTATACATATATATATATATATATATATATACACACACAAAAATATTCTATACAAATATACACATATATATTATATACACACATGCACATATATATGTGTGTGTATGTATGTATGATGCATATGTATGTATGTATGTGTATATGTATGTGTGTGTGTGTGTGTATATATGTGTACAAATATATATATATATATATATCTACATATATACACACACACACACACACACACACGCGCAAACTCACCGTATGTATATACACATATACACATTGAAAGGTTGTATGTTTCTATGGGACATTTGAATGAGTGAATGTTTGTTAGTCTCTATGACGCGTCGATGAGAGAGTGAGCATTTGTCTCTATATGTCTTGATACAGATGATATATATGTACACACACACACATACATGTGCATATGTACACATATGTTTGTTTACATTTATACTTCATGCCTCATAGTTTCATGTTTACTGTTTAATGTAACAGTGCACTTCACTGCTAATTTGCACTCTATTATTATTATTAATATCATTATTATTAGTTTTGTTAATTTCATGTCAACATGGGATTGTGAGAAACGTCTTCTCGGTTCCAAACCACGTGGAGAAATTGACACTAAAGCTGACTTTGACTTCAAATACAAATATGTATTAATTGACCTGTTTTCTTTCATTTCTTGAAACCAAAGCACAGCCTGAAAGTGAGACATTAGTGCAAATCAACAACCGATGCTGTCAAATTGTTTTGGTAAAAGATAAAGCGGATAAAGTCATCAAGTGGGGAGGATTCACTGCAAGAAGTGGAAAGTGGTCTCATATATTCTCAGTTGTGTGTAAATCTTCGGAAATCGGGTCACATTCTTTGACATCTGTCATACAGCGCCGTGTTTCCATCCCCTTAAATCGAACTGCAATTTAAAGTTAACGCGGCCTCGGTGTGGGACATTTAACGCTAACGACTGCTCGGATAGCGCAAGCTTTCATTGAACAGTACATTATCACGCCCATGAGAGCCGTCCGTCTGCTGGCCAATCCCTGCTGGCCACGGCAATGACACTCTCTCTGATTGGGCGTTTCACTTCAACATCGAAACGTCAATGAAAAACGCTGAGTTTTTTTATCCTTTTTTTTTTTTTTTTTCCCTGTTCCCACCCTCTTACTGAAAGACACACTTTTCAGCCGTGAGATCTGAAAACAGTTCTGAAAGGCCTCCCCGGAGCAGGGAAAGAACCCCCGACCCTGAGTTTACTAAAGACAACTGACAACAACATCGATAAACGCTGATTTCCAGATTTTCTCCGTTGGGCCAGAGAGCAGCAGACAGTTGCTTCCTCCCGCTGAGGCTCAGGTCCTCAAACGCTCCCGTCCGAGCCGAGGCTTCGGACCATCGTTCCCGAGCCGGCACTTTGCCTGGAGATGGAAAAGTCTCAAGCCGAGGCTGGATCGGTGTTTTCAGGGCGGGGCGGGAGTTCGAGTTGTCAATCAGGCAAAGACGTCGTTGTCGTCGTGGTGATTGAACCTCTTCCGGGCATTTGATTTCTCTTTTTTTTTTTTATGGTATTTTTGTTTGCGGGTGTGATGATAAACGGGCGATCCGAAAATAGCACCGATGCCACGTGAGCGGCGTGTCTGGAGAGCCTCAAAAGTATTGATCAAGATGCTGTACGTGTGTGTGTGTGTGTGTGTGTGTGTGTGTGTGTGTGTGTGTGTGTGTGTGTGAGTGTGTGAGTGTTTGGGAGTGCTAGCCAAAGTGTTTTATATATTAACGCAAAAAACACGCAGTGTACAACAGTTGCTAGCTGCTCTTG
>CAAKHD010011169.1:25676-52273 GCA_901007705.1 Fistularia tabacaria | reverse complement strand
GGGGGGAGGGGGGGGGGGGGGGGGGGGGGGGGGGGGGGGGGGGGGGGGGGGGGGGGGGGGGGGGGGGGGGGGGGGGGGGGGATTCAATCAGAGTTGACCATCTGCCAGATCACTTGTATCGCCAAAGGTGTTATTCCCCTGTGAAATATCCTCAGATTGTGTGTGTGTGTGTGTAGTGTGTGTGAAGCCGGTTGTGCCAGACGTGCACTTTCACTCATTCTTATTGAATCGAGCATCTCTGCATTCCATTACGACCCCGGGTGCGCTTGAAGTCTCCGACGCTGTATTCCTTATTCCTGCCTTCGTACTGTATGTTTGATTAATGCCCCCCCCCCTCCCCGCCCCCCCCAGTGAATTCCACTGCTTGTAAATTCCAAAGCAAAATATCACATTTTTCACATCCAGCACAAGGCCGGCCGGTTCTGGAGAAGAGGACAGCGGCCAGCACGATTGTTAACGCGGTTGCAGTTAGCAAGAAAAGTATGCCCATCTGAATGTCAATGTCTTAAATATGTGGATTCTTGTAATTAAGATTCACTGCCCAGTTATTCTAACAGGCGCCAGGCTTCGCTTTGTTAAATCTCGTACTTTACGCGTATTTCTCGTCAGCCGGAACTTTGCCAGGAACTTTTTTGCAGTTCCTAGCACCTTGTCAGGAACCGGGCCATTTTACCGTGCGGTCGGACACCGCAGGAAGCAGAAACCTTGGACCTCCATTCCTAGAACAACTTTAGCTCCTATTTGAGTTGGGGTTTCTTTATGGCTCCATTGGAATTATGTGACGTAAATGCTTGGCGACTGGTAGATCTCCCAAGCCGCGCTCCTACTTCAGACTGTGGTGACGCCAATTTTAAAAACTATAACGGTCACTGTTTCTGCGCTTTCTTGCAACTGTAACGTACAGAACTAGCAAGAAAATTCCGGGATACAATTACAACATAGGAGAAAAGAACTCCGCCGGGCACACATTGGCCGAATATCCCGCTCCAAGGGGGTTTAGGATGTTAGCTTGCTAACAAGCGAAGAATGGCATGTTGCAGGTCACATGCTACAAGTGTGTTGTGCACCGGGTGTTTACGTGATTGCACAACTTTTCTTAATCTAACAGGAAGCTTCTCAATGCTATCAGCTCTACTGAGACTCACTGTAGCCCCGATGCACGAATGTCGAGCACATTGAGTATTTTTGACCCACTGGCGGTGCAATGGTTCTTAAGGAAGGTTCAGTTGGGGGTTGACAGTTGGAAATCCATCGCCTTCATCCCGTTTTTCCTTTCGCACGCTTGTCTCTGTGTGTGCTGCATCACTCCGAGAGTCTGAGCAGCCTCCTTCGGCTTGACGAAAGTAGAACTGGCTGAAGGACCGGTTCGGTAAGTCTATTGTGGAACAGAAGGCACCGTGCGAAAGGTCCCTTTTGGTCACGCCGTGAAGAACCACGCAGCTTTCAGACACTTGCCGATGCTTTCCACTCTGAAATCTGACAAACCCGTCAGACTCCTGACACTTAAAACAGAAATGGTATTTGAGATAGCGCTGAAACACCGCCATTTCCTTGAATATTTCCGCGCAGAGCGTGAAGAAGAGTGGAAAATTGTGTAAGAAATGAATGTGGAAGGGAAATAATCTGCCTGACAGAAGCCCGTGCTTCCCCTAATGTCTTTTTTAGAGTGAAATCGATGCAGAAAATAACAGAACGTAGGTGTGCAAGGAGATGCAAATGTACCGTACAAAAGCCCCATAAAAATGCGGCACATTCTCTGCTTTTCTGCAGAGTGGAAAAACAAGCGGAGGATGAGGAAGGAAGTGGCGTGAGAGAGGAGAAGGAGTGGAGCGCCGCCATTTTTAATCAACTCCTGCACCCACAGCGCTGCGCCAGGGCTTCCCTGGTTCGGGGGGGGCGAATCGGAGAAGACTCCGCAGCGTCCCGCCGCCCTGCCCTTTTTCCACGGCAAGGTGCTTTTCAAACGCGGGACGATTCGCCGCTCTTCCATGGCCGCGCCGCCGTCAGAACCGCTCAGCCCACCGTCGATTCCGGCAAGTGTCCCGAACTCACGGTACGCTTTCTCCAAAACCGGGGGAGCAGAAGCTCCCTCTTCAAGTCCTTCCCCCGAAACAGCCTCAAAAGCCTCGCGTCCCCGTCTCCCGGTTCTCTTTACCCGCTTTCGCTTTCTGTTAATGACTCCTCTTTCCCTTCCTCTCTTCAAAACTCTTCCTCTGCCCCCTTCTATCTTTGTTCTTCCTCTTTGCCATATGTTCCCTTTCCCCACCCGCTCCTCTGCCACCGACTTGAGTGCCATTTGATGAGGCCAGGATTGAGAGCGCTGGAGTATCGGCGCCGCGCAGCAGTGCACCCAGGAGAGGATGTCAGGGAAAGAGACAGGCCCTCTTCACATTAAATATCATCTGACACCTAATCTGCTGCGCCTTCTGCGGTCGTGATGAGAGGAAGGGGACGGAATTGTTCCCTCCCGCTCGTGGAGGAAAAAAAAAAAAAAAAAAAAAAAAAAAACAAGCACCGTCTTCCACCCCTTTGGTTCGCTTTGGCGATGGAAGAGCTTCCGCGCAATTAATGGGTCGAGACAAACGCCGTTCCGAGCCCGCTGTTCTTCCAGATCAGGGCAGGGAGGGAGGAAATTGGGACAGACTTTTAAAAAGCACCGGCAAATCCAGGGGAAGGGATTCAACCGAGAGCGCAATTATCTCAAAGACAGCGAGCGAGGTCCCCCCCACCCCTACCCCCGTCCCCCCCCTCCCCGCCTGGTTGGGGACATCCAGCTATCTGTCGCTAAGTTGCCACAATTCCGCTTCCTGTCAGTACGTGGCGGGATTGATCTGGCAGCCCGGTCGTGATGCCCGCGGTGGACATCCAGGCCAGTGGCCAAGGATTCAGCATTCTTGTGATTCGACAAAGGCCGCGCTTGCGCACCCGCGCAGTTGCAAATTGAAAAATGAATGGGAACTGACAAGTCATCCTGGGGAAATCAATTTGATAAAAATGGGGTTTCAATATGGAAATGCTGCAGAGATGATCACCTGGAAGTGGCTGCTGCGGACTTTTGATTTTTTTTTTTTTCTCTGATAATGAATTAGTCAGTACTTCTGGGTGAAGCGACTGCAAAAAAAAAGAAAAAGAACCAAAATCGAGCTTGAAATTTGAAATCATCTGATGTAACTCGTTGAAATTGTTATCCATCACGTAAAACTCGAGGATCATATTTACTAGCCTGGGATCAGATTAAAAACATCGAATTAATTGGAGGGTTTGTGATTAATTAATAAAAAATTAATTGCATCTTATTTGCATTTTGATATTCGAGGTGCGAAAAACTTGAAGTTCGTTTGATGGATGAATCAATATACATGAGATGAAACCTCAGAGTCTTGTTATAACATCTATGTGACTGAGGAGGACCAGAGTGGAAGGATGATGCTACAGGGAATGGAGATGACGAAGGTTTTGGATTTTAATTTCCCGAGGATCTCTTTGGGAGTGAGAAGGATGGATGGTTTGAACATGGACAGAGGAGGGATGGTGAAGATCTGGGTTGGAGGCCCAGAGGAAGACCTGGATGGTCGAAAGAGGACATGAACAAAGTTGGTCTGAGAGGAGAGGGTGCTGAGAAAAGGGAGAGATGGAGCTGCTGGGTTTGACATTGTCTCTCTGGGCGACGGTTCTTTGTTATCGTCCGCCTGATCGATCGACAGCAGGTCTTGTGAGTCCTGATCTTCTACCGCGGAGAGGAGAGCGGCACGCGATCCACGGAGATCCGGCTCGCCGGCGGATAGGACGATTTCGGGTCTGCTTGCTCGTATTAGCTATTCTGTTATCTTCTGCTGCAAAGTTGACATAACCGACCTGCTGCTAGCTCCTGCCTGTTTAGCGTCGAGGTGCTAATGGAGGGCGGAGGTGCTCCTGCAATACGCAAACTCCCGCTTTTCTGTTTTCATTTCCATCTGAATTTTGTTTATATTTACATATCATTTCAAATATCATCACTGGCGATTACTTTTGTTCCGTAAATAATTCAGCAAAGCTAAAGTATTAAAGTCTCAGCCGTAATATTTATTGCACGTGCATATTTTTCAGTTATACAGATTCATTGTTAGTTAATATGGAATTGCTCACATGGCAAGCGCTTTCCAAAATGTTATGCTATTTTTATTACCACTATTCATAACAATAAAATAATGTATTTTTTATTATTATTGTTGTTTTTATGTATATATTTATTATTATTGGCACAATTAGCATTATTATTGTTATGATTATTATTAGCAGTATTCGCATTTTTATTATTATTATCATTGTAGACATTATATTTATTGGGATTTTATAGGGACACTAGACTAATGCTATGTCAGGCTAGACTGAAAGATTCATTGTCGTCAAGGACAGCACTTTATTTAGTTAAAGGCCATTTGGATTGCGCCACATTTTCACCTTCTCTCTGGATCGCCTCAGGTTCTCCTCAGGTTCTATTGCTTCCTCACAAAGGTCTGAAATGTGCAAGATCTGAATGAAGACTGAATTGACTGCGGACGTGAATGAGGGAGTAAATAGTCGATCGTGAGTCGATCAAGGTGGTCCTGTGATTGACAGGTTCAGGGTGAACCCCGCCTCTCACCCAATGACAGCTGAGATTGGCTCCTCTGGCCCTGCTTGGAGGATAAGTGGCATATATAATGTATGAATGAATGAATAAATGTCGTCTCACAGCGTATCGGGGGCGTGACGATGATTCCCCTCCGCACTGATTCAAAACACAAATCCTTATAAAAGCTCTTCTCTGTTTACCCGATCGTCGGATTCCCGTCACGCAGCCAAATATTTGCAACTCTCAAGTGTGAAATGAGTTTGGGTTTTTAAGGGGTTTTGAGTTTTTTTTTTTTTCCTTTTTTTCCTTTTTTAAGACGGATGACGCTCCTCTCGCTACCGTACAAACGTCGATGCTGAAAGGATAAACAGAACCGCGCAGCGAATCAGTCATGTCTCGGCGGCGGGGGGGAGGGCTGGAGAGTTTCCCCATGTCTGCGAGGGCTTCCTCAGGGGTTCTCCGGTTTCCTTCCACAGTCCAAACACATGCAGGGGGTTAATCAGACACCCTAACCCACCCAGAGGTGTGAGTGAGAGACTGAATGATTGGTTTTATGTCTCTAGATAACATATGAATGAGAGAGTAAACGGTTGAATGTCTCTTTACCAGCGGCCCCCGACCTTTTTCGTACCAGGGAATAGTTTTATGCATGAAAATGTTTCCGCGGACCGGTTAGAGGCTCGGGGGGTTCAAATGATAAAAACTAGCTAGCTGTTTTCACCGCAAATAATGCATAGCGGTCGGGAGCTTGCTTATCACCTATTGCGATGAACCTGTAGCTCAGGTCGGAATCTTGCCATTTTCTTTTAAATGCAGCTTTCTTTGTGCTGGTTTCCGCCGTCTCATCATTTGCTCGTTTCCTCCCGAAAAAGCTGTTCGGCGACTTTTGTTTCTGGCTAATTTTTTTCAAGTGCTAGCGTATGGCAGCTGATGTGTGAAATGGCGACAGAGCTACGTGTGTAAACAAGGCGAAGGCGGAAACAGACGTTTTTCAAAATAAGATCCAGAAGGTCTATTAAAAAATCTATAACTTTTACCTAGAAAGATTTTCTTTGCGATCGGGCACCAGGAGTTGGGGACCCCTGCTCTTTACGATGTATCAATGGGTGAGTGAATGGTTATATATTCCTGCATAACAGCGAATGAGTGAAAGAGTCGTGTGTTTCTATGTGACCGGTGAATGGTTGTGTGTCTCTATATGATGTGTGAATGAGTGAATGAATGCTTCTCTCCATATGACGGAATGAGAGAGGGAATGGTTATGTATTCCTATATACCAGTGAATGAGTCGTGTGTTTCTATATGACCGATGAATGATCTGTGTGACGTATCAGTGAGTGAGCGTCAAAGAGAGAGAGAGTGGTTTTACATTCTTATCTACCGCTGAATGTAGGGTTGTATTTTTCTATATGACACGAGTGAAAGTTTGTATGTTCCTATAAAACGTGTGAATGACTGATTGTGTCATCTTATGTTTCTATGTGACCAGCGAATGGTTGTGTCTCCACATGACATCGAACGAGAGCGTTGATGGTTATATATTTTTATTTACCGGTGAATGAGTGAATAAAGGGTTGTATTTTTCCACAGGACACGTGACCGATCGTACGCCTCTCCATGGCATGTCGATAAGAAAGTGAAGGGTTGTGTGTCTCCATATTGTGTGCGAATGAGTGAATGAATGGTTGCATCTCTCTACAAGACGTGGAAGGAGAGAGTGCCTGGGTGGACGGACGAATGGAATGATTCCTCGGATGATCTATTTCAAATATATTTCCATGCGCTTTGCGGCATAGACAGCTTCTGAGGGTGCTTGTGGAGTGACTGGTAGTAGCCCAGGTCTTGATGATGGAGTGAGATTAAAAGACGGAGAAATCAGTCAGTCGCGAGCGTTTGATGGAAACCCAAGTTTTCCACAAAGCAGATTAACTTTCTCCGAAGCCGCCAGCAGAACCGTCACCTTTTTCATAAAAGACCATCTTTGAACAGCCGCGGAATATTCTGATCTCCAGACATCTAAAACAAGGATAGTTCTGATAAGGGAACAAAGTAACGAAGATCCCGTCTTGACCAAAGCGACGGGAGCGTCCTCGGGTCGCCGACGTCGGGTCAGAGATGACGGAAAACCAACTGAAAACTGGGAACGGAGTGTAAAAACTTGGACGGTCGCCTCTCTTCTGGATTTCTGAGCCTTCAAGCCAGAAACCACAAGTTGCCAGGTCAAGCAGAGCTGAAAAATCACAATCTCCGGAGCAGAACCGGTCCATCTTGTTGCCATCAGACGCGGCCGGCTCCTCTGTTATTTACTTAGTAGTTTAATAGCTTTCGCAGCGAACGATACATTTCTCGCACTCAGCGCGCGGGAACCCATGGGTGCTGTCTCAGCAGCCGCGAAATCGTTCATACTCAACTTTCAATTAAGCCCGGTCACATGACGCCTTCCATTGGGCCGAGGGGTCCCGCTGCGGATTTTGCGAAACGTGCCATTGGCGAGGCGGGAACACGTGTGAAAACGGCGTTGCGATGTGGGTCAGGGGTCGCCGGGGTCGTTCGCGTCGACTCGCCACGTGAATACGAATGATTCGTTTTCGTTTTGTTTTTTTGTTTGCTTCTGTGTGCGTTCGAAGGCGATCGCTCTTCACCCATGATGACAACTTCTCCTGACTCGAGGAACTACATTGTGAGTTGAACACCAAAGTAGGAGCTCAGTCACCGGTGGTGTTTTATTTATGATCCACAATTTAATTTCCTAACATGGAAAGGAATCATACCGGCGGACCCTGAACTAACAGTGGAATTCATAACAACCGCATGAGAACTGAACCCCTCAGTCTCAAAAAAATAAATCAATTAATTAATGAATAACATAAAGCTGAATAAGTGGAAGGGAAGTGTCAGTAAAACTCTACTGCAAAAATTTCAATGAAATCAACAGCAATGATAATATCAAAAATAATGATAATGATCATAATAATGATTATGATAATTTGCCATAAGAACAACTATCATAATAATAATAATAATAATAATAATAATAATAATAATTGCTATTTTTATTATGATTATTGTTATTGATTATAGTAAGGATAATTAAAATAATGATTATGTTAATAATAATAATAATAACAATACTAATAATGATAATAATGATAATAATGATACTTCTTCTACTACTACTACTACTATTACTACTACTACTACTAATAATAATAATAATAATTATATTAATAACAAGGTAATAATGGGTGAAAAGGGAGAATATAGGGAATAAGGGAGGGAATAATAATTCGGGATTATTCTTATTATTATTAGCAGTAGTATCATACTAATAACAATTATCACTGTTGTTGTTGTTTGAAAATAATCATAATTCCAGGCCTCTGCCTCACATGAAGGTCCCTGGTTGGATTTTGGCAGGGGGCCTTTCTGAGTGGATTCTCTATGTTCTCCGTGTGTCTGCCAGGGTTTCCTTTGGGTTTTCCCATCCCCCCCCATAGTCCAAAAACATGCAGGGAGTTGTGTGTCTCTATATGTGTTAAAAAGCAAAGCTTTCACCATAAACACGTTACATTTAGGATTCCCCAAACTTTCCAACAAAACCCCACTCTTTTGTCTTCAAGTATTTGCTGGCCGACGTTCGGTCACATTCAGGAGGTTCTCCACGGCGGAGCGGCGCACGGGGGTGGGGGTGGGGGGGAGTCGTTTCCGGCCACCCATTGCCGACCACCGGCCGCCTTGCTGGATTCCTGTCATGCAAGAACAAAACAGAACAAATAAAAGGAAAAAAAAAAAAAAAATAGATCCAAGAGTGTCCCGGGTGATGAATGCCTCTGCAACGGGCAATTGCAGGCGCAGGAAGACATCTGTAGTGCGAGGAGACAGCATCCAGCCGGGGACGGGGGCCAGACAGGCAGGCCAGGAGACAGGCGTGGAAGCGGCCCGTCCGCCCGGGAGAGGACTGGTGATGGATGGGGCTGAAGAACGCCAGGCTCTCTCCGAGAGATTGAGAGCCGTTCTGTCACTGCCGGGATGTCAGGAACAAATGGCGGAAGCAGAGGTCTCGCGGCTCCGTTATGAACTCCGAGATGCCGGCGTCGCTCGGGTCGCCGGGGCTCTCCGGGGAGCCGCTCTGACAGGCGGGAGATGGAAATCTTTCCAACTACTCTGAGTGACTTTTGAGAGCCTTCACCACTTCCTGCCACCGAGGGACTGACTCAGAACACACACACGGTTGGATTGTGTTAGCCAGCCATTAATCAAGACAGCGTTATTATTATCATTATTTGTGTTATTTTTATCTCTCATTCAAAGTCAAAGTCAGCTTCATGTCAATACTGCCGTATGTTTGGCACATACGGGGGGTTGAAACAGCGTTTCTTTAATATCTACGGTGCAAAAGTACAAAAACGATAAAATCGAAAGCAACGGCAAGCTATGACGAGGTCGGAAGGTTGTGGCGAAGTCAAAGAAAACTTAAGTTGCAAGTGTTTTTTTTAAAGTGACGGGTGGAAAAAAAAAAAGTGCAGTTGCAAAGATCAACAGTTTACTTATTTTTTTTCCTTTTTTGGTGTCACCGTTGGGTCAGTGTGTGTGTGTTTGTGTGTGGGGGGGGGTTGAGTGGGAGTTGTGTATTCAAATGTGTTATACAGATATGCAACCATTAACTCTCTCATAAACACGGCTGGTAAATTTAGAGTCTCCGATGCAGGCGCATGGAGAACGACGAGACGCCACGCAGGATGCACCTTCTCGCTGTGAGCATCAGCGCTCCATGACCAGTGACGTGCTGCTTTTATTTGAGCCGTCTAGTTTAAACCCCGAAGTGACAAAAAAAAAAAGAAATCCCACACGACAACAATCATCCGCTAAAACACAAAAAGGGAATTTCTTCACTCTCGCCTTTATTTTTTTACTCCTCACTCACACGACCAAAGGTTAAAATCCTGTCTGCAGTCACTCATTACAGAGTAACTGCTGTTACCGTGGGCCAATACGTGCGTGCATGGATGTGAGAAGAGGGCACGGTGTGTGTGTGTGTGTGTGTGTGTGTGTGTGTGTGTGTGTGTGTGTGTGTGTGTGTGTGTGTGTGTGCGCGTGTGTGCGCGCGTGGATTCTTGGCCGGCGTCGCAAGCGGTTAAATCATTGCACACAGGACCAAAGTGGCACTTATAGCACATAAACGTCAGCCGGGGCGAGTCGGCCCCGGGTTGCCAGAAAATGATACGCATTCCAATAAGTTGTGCGCGTGTGTGTTATTCCCCTTGTTGTGAGGATATAAATCTGTGTACGCAGTCACATTGTGGGAACTCGACACCCCCTTCCCCGTAACGTAATTCATTAAATTTTAGTGCGCCGACTTGTTTTCGAGGGTAAAGCAAAGTTAAGAGTTGGGTTTCCAGGAAGTGGTTTCGAGCGCCGTGTTTCTCTAAAGCCATCCAAAAACAGGGATGCGATTCGGTCAGGAAGGCGATTCGGTCGGGAAGGCGATTCGGTCGGGAAGGCGATTCGGTCGGGAAGGCGATTCGGTATGGACCGCGCGGTCGTCAAAGCCGAGGGATCGGATCCGTCTTTTTGTTCAGCAGATATCGTTCACGGGGATGCTTTAGCGGCCGTCCATCACGGCTAGGCTAACAGGCGTCGGGGTTCGGGGAGTTGGAGGGGGGGGGGCACTCGTGCCACTCAAGCGGGTGATGATTAAAGGCCTGACCTTACGCTTCATTAGTGGCAACCGGGAGATTTCACCGCTCGGGCGATGAATCATGGGAGGGGAAAAGCAGCCACCGGGGAAATGTTACCTAAGTGATTAGGTTAGGGGTGTAAATCAATAGCCCCCGATGACCTGCGAGTGGAGAGAAGTGAGGTGCAAAATGAAGATGGAGGGGAAAAAAAAAAAGAAAAAAGGGACATGATTAACATCCCTGACCCGTTTATGTCGGACATAAACATTGGCGCTGAGTTAATGCATTAATTTGTTAATTCAAAACCAAGGAGCCGAGGTGGATGAATGTGGTTCATGTGCAGTGTCGAACTAAATCAAGCTAACACAAAGACAGCTCCTTTCGCACTGTTGGAGCTTTGTGTAGCTCTTAACACTTTTCCAGGAACCAAAACGTTTGTGCGTTCAGTCAGCAAAGGACCCAGGTACCACTGATCTCCGAGAACCACTTTATCTCCAAACTCCTAGGCAGGGTCATTATATGATTCTGCAGGAACTCCAATGACCTTGGTGCGTGTTGATTGGTAGAACTAATAAGCCACGCCCATTACCAGGTACTTGTTTTTGTGCAACATTTTTTTTAAAAGCTACCAGCTGTTTTCAGACAGAAGAGTTCTAAGAACTATCCAGCTTGAATATGGATCCAGGAACTACCCTCCTCCAGAGGAGCCTTTAAATTCAGTATTGCCACAGGCAGTTCGGGGCCACTGTTGGGATCAGTGTGCGACGTACACCTCAAAACAAACCACCGCGAAAACGACAAGGAGAGCACGGAGAGCGCAGCGGGCACGGCGTCAATGTTCTGCATGACGGGAAGAAAAACCAGTAAAAACGTGTACTGTCTGGTAATGTTGTGGCTTATGAGCTTAACCAATCACCGAGGCCGATGACTTCCAACGGAACCGTAAAAAGACTGAAGTGCATATTTCCTGGTTCCAATGCCGTCCCAAAGCACAACAAAAGGTGTCTAGTATGTTGTGTTACTGAGGAAATGACGGAGGCTTTGCGGAGGAGTTTCCAACTTTATTCTTCACACACCAACAAATAAACTCCAGAACTTTCAGGGAACGCCAGTATATGTACAGTCCATAACCACGCCCCCCAAGCCCTCAGACCCTGGGTGAGAGGCCACACCCTTTAGTGTCCGCCACACAAGTTCCTGTAAAGGTCATGGAGCTGCCAAAAGTGCCCAGAGTGTGAAAGAAGCTGTTGTCGTCAGTGGTCAGCTGGTTTCTTGCTTCTTCTGACTAAATGGACGGAACCAGCGACAAATGGACCGACGAATAGATCCAGACTCTTCTGGTCTGCTTCGTCACAGAGGGGTTTCCAAGGCCTTCAGCGGAACATACCGTCATTTCCGGACTATAAGCCGCTACTCTTTTCACGTTCTTTGAACACTGCGGCTTCAACAATGACGCGGCTAATCTATGGATTTTTGGGGGGCTAATGAAGAGAGACCGAGGATGTGATTGACAAGTCATTCCGAGGCTGTTCAATTCCGACACTGCAGAAGACGACTTTCATGGTTCCAGTGCGCGGGGGAAGATGAAGATAGCCGTACCGTTATCTTCAGCTGGTGCGGCTTATATTATGGTGCGCTCAATAGTCCGGAAATTACGGTACATATTGTGACCAAAATAAGTACGGCGTTAGCTAACGGTGGGGTTTGTCACACGGCGAAGCAGCGCAGGGAGAAAATAAAAACGCTTCAACCCATCTGATATTCCAAGGATGTTCTTCCCGCCACGGAGAACACGAACACTGCGGTTGTTCGTTCTCCGTGTTGTGGGCATCCTCTTCAGGTGCTCGTGTCAAACCACTTCCTACGGTGGTCTCTTGCTGCCTGGCAGAATGCAACTCCAGCGGAGTTCCCGGAACGAAATACGAGCTTGATAGTTCTTAGAACTGAGTTCTTAGAACGTCTCGTCTCTGTCTGAAAGTTGCTCTTATCGATATCACGATTGATTCACCAGTGCGTGAATTCATTCAAACGACCCCTTAACAAAAGTTAGAAAAGCAAATGCCGTCAGTACCAAACCTCGGATAAAAACAATTTAAATGAAAAGTGAGTTTTCTCAGCTCTGACTCCGAGCCTGTGTATCAAATGACCGATCATGTGTTTTTGTATCATAAATAAAGAGGCATCTATTTCTACTTCAACCCGCCCCCTCCCACGGAGGGGAAAGTGAGCCGGCTGCATCATCACCGTCCGCTATAAATAAATATAAATATGCGCAACGAGTCCCAGCGGCGTGGGGTTCCTCCGGGTTCTCCGGTTTCACAGTCCACAAACATCAAGTCGGTTGGTTGGAGACCCCGAATTGCCCAGATATGTCATGAAAGGGGGAGAGTTCGCAGGTCATTATGTGACGCATGAATGACTGATTGCATTTCTTTTTATGATGTATCAATACGAGAGTGAATGACTGTATGTTTCGATGATGCTTGTATGAAAGAGTGAATGTGGCCCTGTGATTGGCTGGCTGGCCGGTGGAGGGGGAACCCCGCCTCCCGCCAAATGACAGCCGGGAGAGACTCCCGTGACCCCGAGCACAGGATGAGCGGTGTCGATAACATGAATGAATGAATGAATGAGTGACTCCGATGCCACGCTGTCTCCTCGCTCCCCGTTCCCCCTGCTGGTTCACCCAATCATTCCTGCCGCTGCCGCGCCCTCCGCTGTGTTGGCCTACGCGTCCGTGCTTCGCCTGCGAACGTGGAGAATCACGTAGGGAGTGAACGGATGCTTGTTAAACGTTGAGCATTAATGAGCCTTTAATATGCAGGCGAGGTCAGGACATTTTTATATCAGACCTTCAATCGATGACTCAACAGGGCCCAGGCATGGCTAACTCCAACTGATCTGACTGTGTGTGTGTGTGTGTGTGTGTGTGTGTGTGTGTGTGTGCATTGCTATTGTCTGCTGCCTTCACGAAAGAAAAAGGGTCATTTTCAGACCGCTTAGCGGATTTCCATAAAATTCGCATTACAGCTTACATTTTGTTGGCTAATGCATTCAGTACATGGATAAGCACTTCAGAAAAGAAACCTCCCCTCTGGTCAAAAGTGTGTTTTCCTCTTTGCTCCTGCAGCCTCGCTGTGCCGAATGATGGATGTGGAAAGCCTGTTTTCACGTGTCGGCCGTGGAACGATAATGGTTCTCTTTGTTTTGTTCTGTTTTCTTTTCTTTTTGCGAGCTGTTTCGAAATCTGTCTGTAAAGGAGGCTCCGTCCGGAGGCAGGATTTCAAGATGTGGTTCCTGGTTCAGGGATTATATATTCTCTTGTACACACAACATACTTCAAGTAGATGGTGGAACAGGGGTCAGGGCTTCCGCCTCACAGCAAGAAGATCCCTGGTTGGATTCCTCGTTCCTCCGGTCTCCTCCCGCAGTCCAAAAATATGCTGGAGGTTCACAGGGGGCTCTAAATTTCCCGTTCATCGGAGAATGAAGGGTGCATGCCGCTGTATGGAGTTTCAATGAGAGGGTGAATTGTTTATGTCTCTATGTAATGTGAATGAGAGAGTGACTGTTGTGTGTTTCTATAAAGTGCATGAATAAGAGAGTCAATGGCTGCATGGCCCTGTGTGATGTTTCGATGAGAGGGTGAATGGCTGCACGTCTCTATTTGACTTGCGATCGAACGGTTTATTCTTCGATGACTTGTGAATGGATGAATGAATGATTGTCCCCGTATGACGCAAGAATGATTTTATATTTCTGCATGTGGCCTTGTGGTCGTCTGGCGACCGGTCCAAGGTCAACTCCGCCTCTCGCCCAATGCCTGATGGGATAGGCTCCGACCCAGAGCGTGGGATAGGAGATCCGGAAAATGAATGAATGAATGAATAAATGCTCTACGGACGACTGAGCAGATTTAAGCCGGGACAACGGCGGAAGTGGAGGCTCAAAGTTCCAGGCGAACCGCTCTTGATAAAAGTTGCTGCTGATACGTATTGGTAAATAGCATATTTTCAATTTGCAGAAGCCAAAGATGACTGTCAGCGCGACTCGGGTCGAATACGAAATTGACCGTATCTCAAAAAACAGCTGAGCGGCTCGTTCCAGCTCGCGTGTCTCGCACTCGATCTCGCGAATACCAATCCAGACGCTTTTTACTTCACGCTACGTTCGCAGAGACGTTCACGTTTCCGAAATCCCCGGCAAAACAAACACAACCCGGCGGTCTTCGGGATTGACAATCCCCCCCACCGGCGGTGGACGAAGATGGGATCCATTATTTTAATTCCTAATGGAGTCACGCCGAAGAACTCATTACTTCACCGCAACGACATTATCGTGTAATTGTTTTCACTCGCTATTGAACGCGATTAAATCCCCGTTCCCGCGGTCTTTGGATTTACGTCCGCGCGGCAGTAAAAGTGACATCTCTTAACCTCTGTTTGTCTCCCAAACCCAAATGCATCCAAGATGCGTTGCCGTAGAGACGACATCTGAGGTTGTTTAGCACCCGGGGTTCCGTCACATGCGTAGCATCGTCTTGAATGAATAAATATGTTGGTTTTCTGAACAACCGGTGCGGGTTGTACTTTTTTTTTTTTTTTAAATGTGTAATTTAACCAATAGATACAAGATCCCTAATGCCATCACTTTACATCACACCTTCTTTTTTGCTTTTATAGATCGGGATAAAGCGTCCAATCAGCTGTTTCGCTTCAATAAGTGACACGGGTCGTTCACAGAATGTATTCAAAGGATGTGAAATTGAAAATGAAAGCAATGAAGTATAAACCTGTACATTCTTGAAAAAAAAAAAAGCTCTTTTACGCCCGCCCTTGATACTAAACGCCACATTTGCAGGTCATTTTAAATCAAAATCAATTTACTGAATCTGGTCGCAATTAAAGGCCACTTCCTGGTGCCTCGTGAAAATGTGGCCTCGCCACCGGCTGTGTGATTCCGTCAAGTCTGACGGAGATGAGTCCCACATGGCTCATTTCTTTCCTGCACTGCCACATTAGGAACACACACACACACACACACACACACACACACACACACACACACCTCTGTGTCCAGTTATAATTGACTCCACTGAGCGGGAACGCCATGCATTCTTAGCTCCCGTGCTAATTGGGTTCTGCACCCCTACTTTTTACATGAGACATGTTTTTTTTTTTTTTTTTCTTATGGAGTAATTTGAAATGCATGGAAGCACTTAATCAGGAAGTGCATCTATGCACTGATGGCGACATAAGATACATTTTATACACCTTTGGGTGCTGTAGAGTCTGTGGACCAATGGGGTCGACCGAAAAGAACAGTAAATCAGATGTCTGCACGAGCCTCCTCTTTCTTTGGAGGGTCATTTGTCATACAAATCCAAATGTTTGTCTTCTCTGGATTTCACCTTGGTCAAAAGATAATCTCGGGGCTAATGTAGGGGCCGGAGCATTTGAAAGGGGGGCAGCGGGATGCTAACGTGGCTTAAAGCTCATTTGTGCTCACGTTACCTACATAAAAAGCGACGTCCGCTTCAAATGTTGACAAACGTCACTGCCCATGGACTTCCCATGCGTTTGTCCATGTTGCCAGGTTGTCAGAAAGAAAAGAGGCGGTGCAGAGTTCAGAGGTCACTTCCAAGTTCGGCATTCCCTTTCAGACAAAAACAAACATGGAGACGGAGGAGGAGCTCCGTTATCGGCCATTGAATCTGCATAAAGGAGCTTCCTGGATATACCGTTTGTTTCTCCGGTTTGGCTGGTCGCATTTGAGCTTACCGCAACACTGCCCCTCCACGTCTTCCGAAGGGACTGCTCTGTTTACTACGCGTCTGCTAGCTACCCGAAAATGTACAGAACTACGCAGGAAATAAACGCAGAGGATGGACAGGAGGCTCCAACCAAACTGGCATTTGACATTGAGCATATGTGCGGCCTGAGCGATTAGCTTAGCATGCCACCCGGGGAAGTCAGGGCAAGATGATGGCAGCACAAGACGACGCTGTCAATCGCGTCACTGCGCAACATTAGCGGTCGCCGATCATTGGGCCTCGACGCGTTGGTCAACCTCTGATTCGAAAACGAAAGTGAAAGAAAAAAGCTTTGGTGAAGATCTGAGGAGGTTTAACTTCAGGGCTGACATGAAGGGATTCATCAGTGAACCAAAAACATCTGTCTGCCGAGAGGAACCGAACGGGGGTCACTGCTAAATGTTCTTGTCAAGCGATGGAGGACGGAAACACGCCGACCCTGTAATGACTATCTCCTCCGAGCATATGCTGCTACTTCCGCTGGCGCCCTCTCGATGACTGATCCGGAGGCTGTCGGTTTGACCTGTACGCGCCGAGGAAATTTACAAACACCGGGGTGAAGCCAGATGTTTGGCAGACGACGCACGCGTATTAATAAACACCGCGCGTGAGCATCCTCGCGCACGACCGCAGCTGCTCGGCACAAACACGCCGGCCCACACGGACGGCCTGGCCCGACGTCCCGTGGGAGTCGCTCGGGAAGAGGCTTTCATTCTGTCTTATTACTTTCTTTTTCCCTCTCCCTGCCTTCTGGTTGGCATTGGTCCCGCTGACTAGCGATTTCCGGCGAAACTCGTCGCTTAGCATCCTTGCATGGGCTTGGATTTACTTTGCAGAAAACGAAAAAGCCAGATATGAGGGAAGGAATCATTTGGAGACAAATACAAGTGATCATTTAGATACGGCTGGGACTTTCAAGGTAAATATTTGTTGATATTGGAGGTCAAGGCCCAACCTGGCCCTTGACCTCCAGAGGCCTTACTTAGATAAAACAGAAATTAATTAAATAGGTTCACGACAACAACAACAACAACAACAACAACAACAACAATAATAATATCGATTAAAAATCAATAATAATATTAAGAATAAAAAAATGTATGTATGTAGATAATGATATCGCATGAAGGGCTACAAGATTTAATTTTCTAACTGATCTGACCTAAAACTTATTAAATGTGACACATTGTCACTTATCTTGCTTTTCAACAGGCCAAAGTTATTGATAAGACCTAATAACTGAAAACAGAGGCGTTTAATTCCCCGATGTTAATATTTTTATTTGTTTCCCCTGAAATAATGTACTGTTCTTTATAGTCAGAAAAGAAAGGCTTATTAAACAATAAAAAAATCAAAAATAATGAATAAAAAATAAATAAAAAGAAATTTAAATCCAAAAATATTTTTTCCAACCCTGAATCTGTGCACCTGAAGGCCTCGTGACTTCTTACTTTCCTCATCGTGGCTCATATTTTCACCTGGAAAGCTTCTTCATGTCAATGTCTCCTTAATTTATTTGACCCGAAGACGAGCAATTTAGACGGCCATGCATTCAATTCCTGTAGTTACAGGAAGTTGATAATTTCGCCCCCCCAAAAAATCTAAATTATCAGGAGGTATTCTAATGTCTATATCGTCTGAAATCATATATATATATTTGCAATATAAACACAAAACTACATTTATCAACTCCTTTCTGTGTGGAGTCTCCACGTTCCTCTGGGTTCTCCGGGTTTCTTACTACAGTCCAAAAACATACAGGAGGTTCTTCTTGTCAAAATCTTCTTGTCATGGCAGCTGGACTTTTCTTCACTTGAAGATGCTTCACCCCCCCGTCGGAACACTCGGAAACTCTCCACAAGCCATTGGAACTGAAGAAGCCTCTGGGACGAGGAGGCGAAACATCTTCAAGTGAAGAAATCCAAGTCCAGTTGCCACGACAAGAAGATTTTGTCAAGAATTCAACCTGACCTGGATGACTGAGAACCTCCACAGACCTACAGGAGGTTCATTGGAGACACTAAATTGTCCCGTAAATGAATGAGTGAATGAATGGGTGAATTTTGTATTCACTGTATAGGAAAAGCTCAACCACGGACAGGAGTTGAAAATTAGCATTAGCTAAACACTCTGTATGTGCCGCATCAGTTGCATTTTTCATACTGTCACTATGTATGGCTGCATTGTCCCTCCCAAATAATATCTAACTAACTAAATAAAAGAACGTCTCCATCGACATTATTTAATTATCCACTCAGGGAATTTGAAGGTCAAACCAGGAAAAAGGTGCTGCTTTTAATTACTTGCCCTTCTGCCGTCCTTTTGATAAAGTCCGAGGCAGAGACGGCGCAGAGAAGCCCCCGGTTCCCATGGAAACCCCCCACGTCGGCTGCCCGGGCGGCGAATCCCGCTTTGAGAGGTGAGAAACCCGACGCCGGACGTCAACTAAGGCCGAGGATCGGGGGTCCGGATCCGCGGCCGGAGGTCCCCCCGGCGCTCCCCGGAGAACTGGCTTAAAATAGCAAACACACAGAAAATAAAAAGGAGAGAGAACTGAAAGATGCGGATTTGGAGTCACATCCCGCAGATTTGTTTCAACCCAGCACAACGTGCGTTGACATTTTTCGCAAAGTTCCCTGCGTTTCTACGCTGCATTCGGGGTCCGAGCCCGGTGGCGGCGATAAATTCCCGCGTATCGGGTTCCATAAATAACACGTTCCCCGTTTAATAACCTTGAACGACCCTCTTGAAGCACTTTAATATTAAGAGCGCCGGTGATTACGGCAGTTATGGAAGCAGTATGGGCAGCAATCTGGTCGGCTAAAACCCTCAGTTATTCATAACCGCTGCGGTCGCATCTGGTTTCTCTCAAGTTTAAATCAATCCGTGTCATGATTCGTCCTGAGAAACAGCAGCGGCGGCAGCAGGAGCGGCGGCTTAGAGGTCCTTTTCCTCAAGCTCGGGTCGCACCAGCGCCGGGGCAGGAAGGGGGGGGGATCACGTGGACGGCGTTGCGGAAAAAAAAAAGAAGAAAACTTTGCAAGCTCGGAGGATTCGCATCGATCCCCGTTTATGTGAAAATATCATTTTTCTATCAAATCCTCCTGAACGGAGGCAGATTAGCGGTTCTCTTGAGAGAGAGAGAGAAAGAGCGGCTTGAACATTAAAAGAGGGATGAGATTATATTTTATTTATTTGTCATGGTGTTTAATAGGACGTGTCCTCCCTGTTACGCCGGCGAGTGCAGCACTTTAGCTGTATCAAACAATTCCAGACGACGCTTATTTACGTCTTAATGTCCCTCTTTAATCTATTTATTGCACGACGCGCCGTTGCTGTTTTGTCACGTAATGCAACGAACACGGCATTAAAAGGCAGAACACTTCGGCGGCGTATTAATGCTTTTTAATGGCTGACAAGCTGAACAATATTAGAACCTTGCTATTGACGGTTTTACCGCCACGTTCGGCCTCGCGTACAATATTCGAGCGTATCCCGCGGCTTGTTTGGTGCAAATCAGAATTCCAATGAGTCACATCGTCTGAAAATGTCATTATTAATAAGTAAATGAAAAGTAAAGGAGACGGAAGCCTTCATTTTTATAGCTGCGGTTCATTTTTTTCGGCCGGTGCCATAGATTTATAATTCAGTCATTCATTTCTTGCATTCATTGTCATGATACTTAGGGGTGGAGCCTATTCCAGCTGTTGTTTTTCTCTTGGAAGTTGGGGTTCACCATTCTCTCATGTCGTATAGACACATGCTGCATAAAGGTTTGAAAAAAATCCGCATACCAAGAGTTCTCCAAAAATAAAGATAATTTATTTTACATAAAGTAAAGAAACATTTATTATAGCATGACGTTTCAAACCAAAACTCGCTCTTCTTCAGATACTTACCAAAATGTGTTAGTAATATATTTTTGATAACGTCATGCTATATTACATACTCTAGATAAAATAAATTATCTTTCTTTTTGGAGCAGTTTTTTTTCAAACTTTTTTTTTTTTATTCAGTTGATACCTTTGATCCAGCAGCCATCCATAACTGGGCAGCGGATGTGCGTGTTTTCCTTTTTTCTCAAGCTCTTACATAGAGACCTGCAACCATTTCACCCTCTCATTCTGAAGTCAGAGAGAGTCCTGAAGCCATTCACTATCCCGCTTGTTTTGGGACTGCGGGAGAAGCTGGACGAAACCAATGCGAATGCGGGGAAAAACATGGAGACTCGGAGTCAGATCTTCTTGCTGCCAGGTGGAGGCTCGAACAGCTGTACCACAGGCCGCCGCTGAACTCAGTAGACTAAAAAAGTATCATGAAAACTGCTCTATATTCTACAGAGTGATATATACAGTATATTGATTGATGGAATCTTGTTCCTGCCCTTGCTCTTCTTATCGTCCCGAATATTATTTTGTTTATTCTCCTCCACCCTCTCCATTGCTCCGGACTATTGACTCCGAGTACCGACAATCCTCCACCTTCTTCATTTCCTCTCCATGGAGCCTCACTCTGGTCCCTATCCTCCACCCACATGCATCCTGTCGTTTTCCAGCTAGCCTTCCTCCCTGTCCTGAGCAGATCATACCTACGGCCCTTCTAGATGTTCCTCCACCTGCTCTCCTGCTCTGACCACAGATCACAATGTCGTCCGCAAACATGGAGATTCCCTGTCTGACCTCATCTGCCGGCCTGTCCGTCACCATAACAACGAAAAAGGGCCTCAGAGATGATCCCCGGTGCACCTCACCACGGTGTCATCTGCAAACATCCGATCTTCTACTGTGCAAAACGTCCCGTCATGATAGAAATATCTAGAAAAGTGAAGCCGGAATCAAATTGAAGTAATTAATTAGTCGGAATTGTCTTGCTTTGTTTCTAATTGTACCCGAGTATTGCTTTGAGCCTCTTTTCATACAGTCGCTTAGTTTAGAGAGCGGCTCTATTATAATTTTAACACGGGGAATCTTAAAAACGCACGGAATATTAGCCATGAAATTAGTTTTGAATGCACGCCTGCTGTCTGGAGCGCGCGCGGGGGGGGGCACTCCAAGAGGCAATAACAGGGTCAGATTTCCCCAAAGGTTCTGACACCGGCGCCGAAAATTAATTGCACTGTTCTGGAGATGAATGCCGGTGTTTGAGCTGTGATTAAGGAAGCCCCCGGCCGCGGCCTCCCTGCAGGCCGCAGCCGCCGTTAAATAAGCCTGATTGGACTCTGCGTCACGGCCTCATAGGAAGGTCACGTGCACGTGGATTATCTGTGTGTGTCCAAGCTGCTCCCTATGCATTAAAGAAGCAAAGATAACCGAAGACGGCTGCATTTAGCATGCACGCTAATGCACCTGTGCATGGAATGGCGCATTTCTCAGACAGAATGCACGTCGCAATCTGAGAATACCTGCGTGCGATGTTCACCCAACGAGGATGTCGATGACGAGCCCACGATAGCGGAATGATTACGGCGTACGGCTGAACGGAGCCGGCGCTGGATGCTCACCTCTGCTTCAGTTTCACGGCTCTGAAGGAGCGTTCATTGACAGCGGAGCGACAAGCTGAGTTTCACCATCAGGGTTTTATTAAAAGCCGGTTAGCACCAGTAGGGGCGGCACAGCGGCGCAACGGTTAGCGCTTCTTCCTCACAGCAAGAAGGTCAATGGTTGGAAAAATTCGATTTCGGGTTCTCTGGGATCCTCTCACAGCACGACATCATCCAGTTGGTCGATAGGAAACCACTCAATTACCAACATGTAGAAATGAGAGAGTCGATGGTTACGTGTCTCGATATTAGGTGTGAATGAATGAGTGAAAGACTGTGGCACCTCTGTATGACATGAACGAGTGAATGGCTGTGTGTCCCTATATGTGACCCTGCTGGGATGGCAAACCCAGAATAGAGGATGGATGGATGGATGGATGGATGGATGGATGCATTGTTTTCATGTTCCAGCCTCGGTTCTTGAGAAAAGCAGGCGAGCAGGGGAATGTCCGTATGCTATGACTCGTTTCTTCCACCCGCCGTTTCGTGACGTTTCTGTCTTTCTGACGGCGGATTGCTGTTTTGTCTTGAGGCCGTTACGGTGCCTGCAATTTGGCGTCTCCTTACCTGGACCTGCCCGGAGGTTTATTTTCTTTGGCGATACGCTGAGGATCGGATCGGGTCTGCTTAGCTTTTCCCTCCAACCGGCAGCCAGATGCTTTGCGAGCGGCTTCTCGCTCCCCCAGCTTCCTTGTTTATGTTAATCTGATTGTCCTGACAAACAGCGTCACTTCTCCCGACCGGACTGAAGTCTTGTTTGTTTCTGCTCGGAGTCTCCACCGCAACGTCCCAAATCAGAAACCGCATGTTTAAGTGTTTAAACCATTTTCGCGCTGGAGATGAGATGTTGTGTTATTCTGACATGATTCATGGCGATTGCTGTTTAATATCAATGTTTAGGGCAAATTCGATGATTCATTTATTCAAAATTTTACAGAAAGTCATAGGTTTTCTTTATCCTAGAATGTTATCATTATTATCATAAAAAATATCATATACCAATAGGATAATAATAATAATAATAATAGAAACAATGATGATGATGATGATAACAATAATAACAATAATAATAATAATAATAACAATAATAATAATAATAATAATAATAATAATAATAATAATTATTATTATTATTATTATTATTAGAAAAATAATGGTAATAATAATAATAATGATAATAATAATAATAATAATAATAATAATAATAATAATAACAATAATAATAATAATGATAATAATAATAACAATAATAATAACAATGATAATAATAATAATAATAGTCATAATAATAACAAAAAATAGCAACAATAATAATAATAATAATAGTCATAATAATAACAAAAAATAGCAACACTAATGATAATAGCAATAACATGGTGTCATGGTGGTGCAGGTCCCTAGTTGAACCTTCTTGCAGTGACAGTGAATTGTTGTAAATCTCTATTTGACGGATGAATGAATGAGTAAGTTGCTGTATGTCCCTGCAAAGCTTAGCTTTTCGTGCTGTGCCCCGAAATGTTACTTTCCTGAGTCCAGGCCGTTTCAAAGGATCTCTCGTTTTGAACGCGTCTTTGCAAAGTCTGTTTTTCTCTTTCCCCATATCTTCCTTATCAGGCAGCGGCAGATTATTAAAACGTGAGTTTGACGTGAAAAGGGCTTTGGCTTCAATGCTTTAGATCTTTTCCTTTTTTTTTTTAAATTTTACTTTTTCCTCTAAGTCTCTAAGTGCAGCCTCAGGGCCACATTACAAGGAGTGACATGCTGGCACCAAGAGTAATATTATCTGTTTCCAGCTTTTTAAGGGCCGTCTCATTTTCCAACGACCCGTCTCCCTCTCAACAACAAGAAAGGAAGAATTAAAAGAAAAAAAACCTGATATCTGAACTGACTTTGCCCTTGAATGGTCTGATTGATCCTCGCTCCTTGGACCAAATATACATTTAGCTCTCACAGATGTGCCATGTCTTTTTCTCAAGTAGCCGATGTGAGACTCGTTTTTAGGAACTCCTTCCAAAAAGAAACCCGAATTAGTTTTACATTCATCAATAAATGGAATTTTCTTAATAATGAATGTGTAAAAGCGCATTTATTTATAATAATTGCGCTTTTAAGGCATTTAGGCTGTTGTTCCGGGGCTTAAATCTGTTTGATGCGAAAAGCATATGCAGGTTCGAAAGGTTGACCAAACATCGGGTAGCTTCAGGGAAAAAGATGACAAACTTTGACACATCCTGCCTCCTATTGGCTGCGCTTGTTTTTTGTCAGCTGGTAACGGCTTCCGATTGGTTGCTGCTCCATCCCGTCTCCTGCGGGGGGAAAAGAGAAAAGGAGGGGGAGGCAAAATGGAAATAAATGGAACTAATAAACAGCCACGAAGCCAGGAAAATGACAAGGCCAAGCTAACGGGCTGGCGTCCTCCGCATCGGGTTTCAGATCTGGAATAGAAAGCGTCGCCTGTATCCACTTCAGCTGCGTTTTATTTGACGTCTGATTTGGATGTCGGCATCGAATCGTTTTCCCGCTCGATGCGTCAGCTCGCCGTCCTGTTTTCCCTCCTGCTATTTATCATCCGTAGTCTTCGGTCTCCCGGAGATGGGCGTATGAGCCTTCTCTTGATCGCCAAAAGCTATATTAGCTATATAATCAAAACAATAGCAATGTGATCTGACAACAAATCAAGGTTCAGCCTCAGGCATTAAATTTGGCTTGTATTTGGTTTGTGAACGAATAAAAGCAGCCGTGGCGTCCCGGGAACAACGTAGCCGAACATGATTCCGCCGCTAAACGCCGGGGCGCTTCGACGCTCACCGCCAATGAAAAGGAGTCGTAAAACAAAAAGTAGACTAAACTTTAAAATCTGGATGAATAAACGTTTTCATTCTCTTTCCTCCATTGAGTTATTTTCTCCTTTCCAAAAAGCCTTGAGTACATTTGAAATACACCCGGCAACTGAACCATTACTACTACTACTACTACTACTACTACTAATTACAGACGACCAAAGTGTTTACACGGAGGTTTACAGATACTTTATTTGACATGTCCTGAACTCTAAGCCCGAAAAGACTTGGATTTTTTGCAATGCAAAGTTTGTTTGTTTCCTCTACTCTAGACTAGACCTCTGAGCCTGTAGTATTACCACCACTACCAATGGAGGTACCACACCGTACTGCGGTATTTTGTTGTATCCAACTAGACTGAAATCGGGATTCATTCATTCAGAAATACGCCCGTCCGGTCGGGGTCTCGGGGGGCTGGAGATGATGCCTGCTGTCCACCGACGTAAAAACCCGTATTTTCTGAATATAATAATCAACGTGAATCCACTGTGTGTGCAACTTTATTAGCAGCGTCCTCGTGACGTCACGCCAACATCACAACATGAGTAACGAACTCCAGGCCACGCACTCTCTGCTTGTCATGGTAACAGTTAAACATGCCTTCAACATCAGATCCACCACAAGAACAAATATAAAGTGCGTGACAAATACAACTCACCAGAACGTCGACTCCCAGTGGGAGTCCTGAGCTCGTTTCTCTGCAACCAGACGGTTGCGGCATGTTCTGCAGAGCGGGCTCGATAATCCATAACAAATCCATATTTCAAATAGGACTCCTGCTCATGTCTGTTAAACGCAGCTTTGTGTTTCTTTGAAGTCGTCGGTTCTTCTTCCTCACAGAATCTTTTTCCCTGCGCTAAGAGACTGGCCAAAGACGTTAGCTTTTTGTTCATGTTGCTAGCTTGGGGAGTTCAATTTTGCGGTCATGTGCTGTGTGTTAGCGGCCGGCGCAGCCCCTTTAAGAGGGTATTGAATGCAGGTAAGACATGTGACCGAGGCAAAGCATCTCGACATGCGTCAACAGTGAGTCACAGACGGTTGTGGCCGAGAGAATCCGGTGAATTACCAAAATAAAACATCGTTCAGAATCAGATAATCATAAAATCGAAAATAACGTAAGTTATTTATTCTTTCTGTTCGGCCCGGTACCCGTTGACCCACGGACCGGTAGTTTTTAAATCACATTCGACTGCAGTTGCAGCGGTTCTGACCATCGTCGATGCCTCTGAATGCAACGTCCAATCAGAGTGTGGCGCCGCTCCGTGTGGAACACGATAATCAGTCAGCTTGAAATCGCCCCCGAGTTTTCTCACTGAATCTCATGTGAAATCCTTTTTTCTTTCCAAAAACAGGCACTACTCTGTCACTTTGTCTCTGGCTATATCGCGGTTTCACCTTTCACAGTGAATTTGTGTCGCGCATAACACCGCGGATTTACAATATAAATGTATTTTCGTCTATTATTCCAGTTGTTTTTATGGCAAAATAACAATTTTGTAGGGTGTCGACCAACGGAGCTTGGTGTTCTGTATCCTGGTTTCTGATTTGCTGAGCGACGGTGGAGTCGTTCTCTGCATCTCCTGCACCAGACCACGCATTCGGCATCTGCCTCGTCCATTTCACATCGACGTGTGATCGCCGCTCACGCTGTCACTAAAAATAAATAACAGAATAT
This sequence comes from Fistularia tabacaria, assembly GCA_901007705.1. Lineage (NCBI taxonomy): Eukaryota > Metazoa > Chordata > Actinopteri > Syngnathiformes > Fistulariidae > Fistularia > Fistularia tabacaria. The sequence goes on along the minus strand of CAAKHD010011169.1, from coordinate 26,135 downwards.
ATAAATGGGCGCTGGTTCATGGATTTTCATTTATCGCAGCTGGTTCTGGAGCAAAACCCCCGCAATCATAGAGGGACGTCTAGTGCTGGACCTCGACGTACCTTTCCTTGTCGCTCACGTAGCGAGAGGGAACACATTTGTGTTCATCTCGCTGCCCATTGGTTACAAGATGTACTGCGATGTCATTTTAACAAGACAACCTAAATTGTGACAGCTTTCTAGTCACCTTTAAATTCACCAAAATAAAGGGTCACCTTAGTCATCTTTGCAAATGTTGCCCACCCAGATCATTGTTTCAGAAGCTACTAATGATCTCATTTATTAATTCATACGACCATTAGCGCCGACAATTAGCTAGTTTTGTATATAATTCTATCATTAGTGATTTAAAAAATAAAAAAGGATAAAAATGTACAAAAGTACAGGACTGGAATGTTTGTTCTTTGTCAACACACACAC
>CAAKHD010011169.1:7213-18119 GCA_901007705.1 Fistularia tabacaria | reverse complement strand
TTCCAGAAAAAAATAATTGAATGTTTTTTTTTCCTCTTTTTTTTCTCTTTTTTTTTCCCCCCCCCCCCCCCCCCCCCCCGCCTTCCCTCGCACCCTCCACGCTCCGTCCGTCGTTTAATTCTGGACTACGCGTTGCTGGATATCAGCGGCGCTCCTCGATACTCCAGGTGAAAATATGGTTTCTGTGTCCTCTCTCCCCGGGAAGAGACAACCGGTAAGTCGGATCAAACAACTCGCCATTGTCTGGGATCCTCTCGGCGGCTCATGTCACTGTATCTCCAACAATCGCGTGTGAAGTTGTTCACTTTTGTGCCCGGGAATCCTCCGAGGACAATGGGTCGCCTTCTTCCTTCTGCCTCCCTATTGTCCGTTTGAATGGCGCGGCGTGCGGCCAATCGAACCTCTTCGCTTTCATCTTCATATCGTAGCCAGGATTACATCCCCCACCCCCCACCCCCCCGCCTGGTTCTGTCTGTCGAAAGCATCTGGTATTGTGGACTCGGGATCGGGGGGCCCCGTGCAAGGAGGAGGGAAATGAGATATTACCTTGTGGAGGAAAGGGAAGGCGAAAGCAGCGAGGGAAAGTACAAGAGTGTGTGTGTGTGTGTGTGTGTGTGTGTGTGTGTGTGAGGAGCTGTGAGAGGCACACGTGCATCCGTGCACACATGCAACATAAATCATCACGGACTCGGTGATAATAGAAAATGGCGGTCCCTGCTGTCTGCTAAATCAAGCCGCCGCTTCCTCCATCTATTCAGTAATTGCAGGGAGTGCTGATCGGCTTGTTTCGCAGCTCCAACAGAGACCTGGATGTAAACATGCTGTGTGTGTGTGTGTGTGTGAGCTAAAGCGGTAGATAGCGGGGATGATGTTCAGAGACAAAGTTTCCCTTGTGAAAAAAAGGTGTCGCACCATCAGTCGTCAGATTCGGGGAAATAGAAGCTGCCTCCTCGCAGCCCATAATACTTTCCCTGACACGCGTCTGCACCTAAAGGGATTTCGAGAGACTGCTTTATCACGTGTCAGTGCGAAATGCAACGGCTTATTTATCTGTTTTTGATAAGGGCGGCAGAGTGGACAGCACTTCCTTCCACCTCACACCAAGACTGTCCGTGTTCTCCCCGTGTCTGCGTGGGGTTCCTCAGGGTTCTCCGGGTTCCTCTCGCAGTCCATAGGAGACCCTACCTGTCCAGACATATGAACCAAAAAGTGAATTTTTTTATGCCTCTTTATGACTCTCTCTTCATTCTTCACCCCCACAGAAATTCCCCCTCTCTCTACTGGACTCTGATTATACGTCAAAACAGTCCTGCTTCTTTGCACTTAGAAAACCATCACGCCGCCGTTGCGCCGTATGCCATCATGGTACTGCTGACTGACCTTTGCACTAAAATGTACCCCCAAAAAAAAGAAGGTAGCTCTTCTGCTCCTCTTTCATGCCATCACATATCAGTCTGTATCTGCGTGCACTTTATACCTCATATTTCATCGTTTAATGATTTACTGTTTATTGTAATCGTGCACTTTACTGCTGATTTGCCCTCAATGATTATCAACGTTTTTGTTAATTTCAAGTCATGTGAATGAGTGAATGACCGTTGACCGTCTCCATAGAGGGTTTGAATGAGGGAGCGAGTGTTTGTGTGTCTCTGTATGACATGTGAATGAGTGAATGGCTTTCTCATGTCTCCATAGCGTGTGCGAATGAGTGAGTGACTTGTTGTGATACGTCATAAACACGAGTGAATGAATGGTTGTCCACCTGAATGACACGTGAATGAGTGAATGAATGTCTCACGTTTCTATATGGCGTGTGAATGAGAGAGTGAATAGAAATAATAGATATTGATGAATGAATGAATGAATGAATGAATGAATGAATGAATGAATGAACGTCACAGGTTCCTGCAACCGCAGACAAGCAAACAGTATATTTTGATTCTATTACACTCAACAAAATAATACAGAAATATAATATGTCACAGGAATGGCGACATGGACATCACTGACCTGAGTTAGTTCTTTATCATCCTCGTGCTGTAACTTCACATCCACCGCAACGCAATTCCCAGGAGTTGTTTTCTATTTTTTTTCTACCTGTGGTCGTTCTGCGACAGGATAGCGTCACCGCCATGAACGTGTTGCGGTACCTTCAAAACGTCCAGCTCGCCGGCTCCTCCCGGATCAAGCCACCGCTCGCTCCTCCGTTAGCCGTCAGTTGACGCTGATCGCACTTGTCGGTTGTCAATCATCCGCCGAATGAAGACCTCCAAGCCGCTTGTAATCACGTCCTGTTTTTAGCATCATGCTAAGAATAAACAAACAGAGACGTCGGCGGGATAATTTATATACACCGGGATTAATATTCAACTTGTGTGAGATTTGATATGGCGCCCCCTCCAACGACGCCTCACATACGCTTACTAAAGAAATCAAGTAGCATTATTTTCAGCGTAATTTATAACACAACATCTCACCCAATTTCTTCTTCTTCTTTTCCTTTGGGTTTTTCCCCTTCAGGGGGCCCCAGTGAATCCACCTTCTCCATCTGAAACTGTTCTCTGGATCCTCCTCTCTCACACCAACTAACTTGATGTTCACTCCATCCATACATCTTCTCTCTGGTCTTCATCTAGACCTCCAATTCCAGCATCCGTCTACCAATATCTTCACTCTCCCTCCTCTGTCCATGACCCAACCATCTCTGACCTTCTCTCCAAAACATCTACCATGTCATTCCTGATCCTCTCCATCCTGGTCACTCCCAAAGAGGACCTCCACATCTTCATCTCCGCCACCTCCAGCTCTGCCTCCTGTCTCTTCTTCAATGCCACTGTTTCCAAACCAAAAAGCATCTCCGGTGCTCTGGACCGTTGACCCTAAATACTTGATGTCACCAAATTGATTTCAAATGCTTGATTTCAAATAAAACCCCCCAAATCTGAAATACATTAGAATTGAGCATCACTTTACATCAGAATCAGTGTGAGCTTTTCCATTTTAAGAGTTGACAGTCACAAATTTTGAAATAACTATAGCTGAAATTTTTCCCGATTTTGTGGTGGTGAAGCCACAGCGTCCTTAGCATTCGTCAACACGGCATAACGGGCGAGCCGTCTCTTTGCAGGTCGATATTTATTTGCTGGATCGGTGCCGCTTTATTATAAGTCAATTAATAATCAATGAATTAATTTCAAGAGACTTGTAGGGCAAGTGTTGTGACAGGTACGGGACCGACCCGCCGCACAGGGGTTCGGAGTGAAGGCTCGCCTCGACGTATCCTCATCTTCCGAGGGACCCGGCAAACCAACGGAACGTGAAACTGTGAAACTCTTGTTGTGCAGAACGATGTCAAATCCTTCTCCTCCAAACGCTGAAGAGATCCAAACAGCTACTAGATGCTCCTGGACCTCAGGATGTTCACCGATGGTCCAAAGTCAGATTTAAAACTCTTGCACCTTTGATGGATCTGGAGTCTGATTTCTACATGTTAAAAGGACATACAACTCATTTGTGACACTGCAGCTGGTTTTCTATCTCATAGACCTCTTCTTCTCCTCCAGCCAATCATCTGCCTCCAACAGACTAACTTCATGTCCTCCTTCGCTCCATCCGTAAATCTCCTCTCTCGTCTTCACCAACCTCAGCATCCTTCGACCCAGATCTTCACCATCCCTCCGCTGTCCATTTCCAAACCATCAGAGTCTGACTTTATCTCCAGAACATCCTCCTCTCCGTCCCCCTCATTCCCAAAGAGAAGCCCAACACCTCCAGCTCTGCCTCCTGTCTTTTCATCACTGTCTCTAAACCAGAAAACATGGCCGGTCTCAGCTTCGTCTCCTTCAACTCTCTTTGGGATTGTGATTTTTTTAAAAATACAGGTGCATGAAGAAGAAAGACTCGGGTCAATCCCAAATTGATTTTGGCCGGAGTGAGCAGAGCCGCCCTATATTTAAACTATTCATCCTGTCAGTAATGTCGACAGGAAGCGGATCTCTTGCTGTCTTGGATGCTTTTTCTCTTCCTCCGAGTAGCTCGTCTTGAAAATTCCGAAAGAGCTCGACGGCAAATGTTGTAGGATTTATGACGCCGGCTGGATATTCCATAGGTTTATCTCGAAAAGGTGTCCGAAGGGCTCGGGTCCAAATCGACTTTGGCTCGACGGCGCGTCTGGATTCTCAGACTTAGTATTACCCAGGGCCCGGACGTAAAGCTTCCGATTCGACATCCGCTTACAGCCTTTCCAACTCCTGAGGATTCAATCGGCTTAGCCTATTAGCTACCTGACACTGCATTAAAACGTAAATCAAAGGCCGATAGCTTCTCTTCCTGTTCGGTCCATCTACGAGGTGACGGCCTTCCTCCGATCGTGCCACCGATGCTTTTCGATGTTTGTGATTCTGGCAGATCGGCTGAATCATCTCTCGGAATGAGCGTCATCGTCAGGGGAGGGCGGCGGTGTCCGTGGGCAGGGCATCCCCGCTAACCGGCGATCAGCTATTGGCACGGCCTCGTCGGTCCATTCCAGCCAATATAAGCCTTCTGTGTTCCCCCGAAGACGTCCAGCAAGCTGTTAGAATTTGCAGACAAAAACAGGTCGCCGGAATCCAGCCTCTCTTGCCAACAAATAATAAAAAAGATAAATCATGATGGAATGAACTAAAACGTTACAATAGTAGATTTTTGAAAAATTCTAATACACCATTAGTAGAAGTGCTTATTTAGTTAAGCAGTTGTACTTTTTTATGCTAACACGCAGTTTATAATTCAAGGTTGGGAAATTATCAATTAGCCAATCAGGACTTTTTTTTTTAATCGATAAACAAATTGTGTTTTGTAGTTAATTGTGGTTAAACATGTCTGATTCAAGACACTGACTGAATAAATAAATAAATCAAATCAAATCAGATCAAATAGTGACTCAAAAACATTGAAATATCCAATGAACATTATCTTATTATCACATGTGGCCAAAGGTGACAAGTGCTTTTCAAATGTATTTTTCTTTAATCAGTGACTGAACGATGACATCAGCAAAGTCCTTCTATAAGGAAAGCAATAATTCCTTTGTTTCAATTAAATATTTAATTAAGGTTTTTAGCATTTTTTTATTTTTTTCATTCCTGATGATCATTTAAACTCGATCTCTTTAACGTCAATGCTTAACAAATAGGTACAAATAGTATTTATATATATATATATATATATATATATATATATATATATAAATAAGGGTATCTTCAGATAGTCAGCATCATTTCTTGTTCCCTGAGCTGTTCATGTGTCCACCTGCGGTAGTTTTCTGGTTCAGTAGTTTGTCAAAAAGCGATGGAGTCGACTTCATTGACGCTCTCATTGCCCAAATGTCTGTGTTTAATCTTAATCCCGCAGTCATATTCTCAATTTAAAACCCGCAATTGATTGTCTCGAGGAACTGACCACGTTAAAAGTTGATACAACGGAGTAATGAGGCATCATCTCACACGCGTGTCATGGGATTCTTGCGCTCATCGGGGGGGAATTTGCAATGACAAGGTTTGCCACGTCTAGGAATCTGGAGTGGTTTCGCGGAATCAGATTAAATCTGGCCTTTTTCCGGGACCGTGATCTTTCCTCCCGACGTTTAGCACCGGGACGGGTCGAGGCTGAGCTTCCCCGGGTTCCGGCAATCCGTCCTGCCCCCGGCGGTTGTGAGCGGTGCGATATTTTTCTGGCAACTCTACGGAGGGCATGTCAGGCGCCACGGTCGCCATCACAAATCCAAGCTGACAACGTGACAGAATAAGCACCGCCCGCCTCGATGTGATACATGCTACCTTAGCACGGTATCATGCACCGCGGACCCGCAGCCAAATACATAACAATGAAAATAATGCCGTAATTTCCGGACTATTAACCGCTCTTTTTTTCACATGCTTTGAACACTGCGGCTTAAACGATGATTCGCCTAATTTATGGATTTTTAACGGCCTACGAGCTTCATCGGACCAATCGCATCGCACCAATGAAAACTGCACATAGACACCTCAGGACACACGTGTGTGTTTTACACGAGTGAGATTAAGAGCGACAATGAAAGAGAGACTCAGGAAGTGTCTGACCGAGGAATTCCGAGGCCGTTTAATTCCGACACTGAAGAAGACGACTGTGGCGGTTCTAATGCGCAGGATGAAGGTGAAGATAGGGATCGATGACTTTCCCTGGCAGGCTGCTGTCTTTTTCATTTTTAAAACCAGCCGTATTGCAGGCACTGTCAGGAAAAAAAAAAAAAAAGGATTTACAGTGCGTATTTAATTAAAAGTTAAAAACAAAATAATTCCGTGTAAATATCTGTTAAATGAATATGTTACAAATGGGCACTTGCGGTTTATAGTGCGGCCAATATATGTTTATTTTTATTTTTTTTCTTTTCCAATTTATTGTGCACGGTTTATATTCAGGAGCGCTCAGGGTCCAGCAATCTCATTTAAATCCGGATAAACGATGTAGACGAATGCATGAAAGAATGAAGTAATTCATGCAAAAAGTGACTGAACAAAAAGTTGATCCCGTCTGGGATGCTTCATACTCCAGAGAGGTCTCAGCGTTTACACGTCAGGATGGACACATGAAGATCACAAATTTTGCTAAAATCGGGTGCTTTTTGTCGGTTGTCGAAGCTGGTAAAAAAAAAAAAGGGCAAAAAAAAGCTTTTTAATATTCATTTGATGTGTTTATTTCCGGAGTATAATCTGGAGGGCGAGAGCCGGGGCCGCTGTCAGAACTGAATAATTCAGTTCAGCGTATCAGAGGACTCAATCGAAGGGCCGTCCAGGGATGACAGATAAAAAAAAATACCCTCCGCTCGGTTGTATTAACAGGGGCAGCGGTTAATATTCTCCTTCCCTGTGAAATAGACCTTAAAAATAAATTCATCATTAATTTATTCATTTTATGCTTCTGTTGACTCGGCTGTTATATTTTATTTCGACCGGCAATGGCTTAATTGTGGCCACTTTGGGAAAAAAATAAATAAATAATAAATTGAAGAAGTTTTGTTCTTGTGATGTGTGGCAGTTTTTGGAAAAAAAAAAAAAAAAATGAATTTTATCAAATTAAAAAACGAATAAAATAACCACTGCCTTAAGCACGCCTATCTAGAGAACTTTGTTTAGCAGTCACTCCCAGGGAAGCCTATCGGGGGAAAGTCGAAAACAGATCTTACGATCAGACACGGACGCTTCATTGAAAGTGATATAACAGGAAACATCATGGAACGACAAAACATCCTGGGGGGAATCCCATCGCCAGCCCCTCTTTCAAAGAAATCCAATTGGTTGGAGGAGCTGCAAAGGGTCGCTGGAGAGACGACGGGCTTATTCCCGTGTCGTTAGCTTCTCATTTGCCACGTTTCCTCCCTTGTCAGCCGAAAGGAGTCGAGTCTCTTCGGCTTTTAGTTGAAAAGGCGCAGAATATCGGCCGCTTCGATTAACGCCATCTGCCCCGGCGCCGGCGCCGCGTCGCGTTTTGAGACGTCTCCATTCATCACGCGGCTCCGCCTAAGTGACACGCTGTTTGTAAAACATTTCCTCCGACATCAGATTTGATTGCGGCTGCCGGCTGTCAGCGCCGACGCCTTAATTAAGAGCGAGAAAAAGGAACACGCCGCCCGTCTTATCCGCTAAACCGCCGGGGCTTCAATCAGCATCTTTTAAGCCCAAAGATCCAGCCTCCTCGGAATATTATTACACGCGCTACATTGGAAATTGGTGGAAATACAGCGATTGGCGGCGGCGCGGGAGGGGGGTTCGTTCCCGCTTCCCCTTAAGAGGCCGGATGAAAAGGCAATGATAGAGGTCGTGGGCGGCGCCGTGGAGAAGAAAACCAGCGTGAGCCACATGTGGGACGTTCCTTAATTCGCTAATCCCTCCTCCACAAGTAGGCCAGAGTCCAGTTTAAAGAAAGTCCGCCGAGTCCTTCGGAACTTTGGTCGTTCCTTTAACTGCAGCAAACTAAGGGCTGGCGTGTAAATATGAAGAATTATCCGGACGTTTTAGCAAACGTTTCTCGCCATTCTACTCCCTCTTCATCATAAATGAGGATTGCGCCTGAGGACGGGTTTCCAATTGACTCGTGATTTCATCGAAAGAGGAAAAGGTGTCGAAAACCCTTCGCATTTGTAATTCTTTTTATTCATCCGTCAATTGGCATCTGACATTCGTAAACAAGTCATAAACATCAGCTCTCTCTTGCAATATTTACCCGTCATTGTACGGGAGCCGATTAAAAAACAGGATTCCACCATGGAGCTGCCCTTACAGTGAATGATTGTTTGTCTCTACAAGGTGTGAATGACCGTGGTTTTATGTCTTTATATGGCTTGTGAATGAGTACGTGATGATTGTACGTCTCTATTAGACGTGTGAATCGACTGGCCACTGGTCCAGGGTGAGACCCGCCTCTCGTCCAGTGACACTTGTGAAAGGCTTCAGCCCTCACGGCAACCCTGAGTGCAGAGAAGCAGTAAAGATAATGAATAAATGATTGAATTAAAAAAATGGTCCCACCAATGGCTATATATATATTGTATATATATATATATATATATATATATATATATATATATATATATAGTTTTGTTTGTTTGTTGTTAATGAAATTATTATTAATATATGTATAAAATTTTGTTTCTCTTATTATTACTATTATTATTATTAGCATTACTATTGTTGTTGCTGTTGGTATTTATTATTATTTAATTATTGTTATTACATTTTTATTTAAGATTTTGTTTATACATTTAAATTGTACTCTGTTTGACATGATTTTATTTTATTCTATCTGTAAAATTAGTGTCAGGCGTCCTGGGAAGGTGACAGCAGCTGCAGGGATGCATTTTTGTCTCTGGTTACAGATGAATCCATGGTCTGCCTCCCTTCTTCTGGTCACCACCCCTTCACACACACACACACACACACACACACACCAGACACACATAAACACACACACACATAGACACACACACACACATACACACATACACTGACACACACACGGACACACAGACATACACACACACACACACACTGACACATGCACACACTGACACACACACACTGACACATACACAGACACACACACACAAGCACACACATACACACACATACACAGACAGTCTGCTCTTGGCAGGGAAGTCAAACTCATCCCACCATGTTGTTTCTCTCACAGCATCTACAGATTCCTACAGAGTGTGTGTTCAAGTCACAACCTGTCAAAAATCTCCCCATAACTAGCAGCGCCGGCGCCCTGTCCGTCCCCGGGTCCGGTCGGGCGAGGAATAGTTTTCCGTGAGGAGGTGGAATTGTCCCGATCCTCGTCTGTGAATTCCGCTGCTCCGCGGAGGAAGGAAGAGCTTGTTGTCTGCTCGCTCTCCAAGACATTTGAAAAAATGACCCATTTTGGGTCGGTTCAGGAGGACCAGGAGTCAAAGTGTGCACAGTAATCCACTCCAGCCGCCCCTTCATGGCCTTCATTGGCCTGGAGGATCAAATACTGGATCGTAGGCTCGTCTTACACATTAAACTTGCCCGCGTATGATTGGTTCTACCTGGAGGCGTCTTTTTCCGGCGGCTCAAACTCACCAGTGGAAAAGGCAGGTATCGTCCAGGTGAAGTGACCCGACTTTGTGGGAGTTTGGAGAGTTTTTGGGAGCCCCAACCGCTGTCCGATCGGCTGCAAACCATCCCTCGGGTTTCCGGTAGTGGTGGTGAGATGGAGTGGCCAGAGCCAAGTCCGTGTGAAGCAACCAAGTCCCCCTGGTAGGACACCCTACTCCCCCGGTGACCGGACTTGGAAGTGCTGTGAAAAGGTCCAATGAAAGGGTCGGTATGCTCAAAAGCAAGACCTCGAACTATCGGGGTTCCAGTTGTTTACAGCCCGAGATAACAGCGCACACAGCCAACACCCCCGCGGGCCCTCCGTCGGACCCTCAATAAACCCAATTTAATACTTTCACAGGTCACCCAAAGGCCAACCATTGATCCAGTGACCTCTTCACATCGGAACTTTGACACAAAAATCAAAATATAAGGAAAGAGCTTGTTAGCGTCTTGCGTCTCGAAAAGTCAAAGATAAATTCTGCATGAGGATGACCCGGGTGTCACGCTGGCAAAACCGACGCTGATTTGTTTTGTTTTCTCCACCTCTTTTTAAAGTGTAGCCTTTTCTTCGTTAAAAAAAAAAACCAACAAAAAACAACAGGATCCTCGCATGTATTTTTAATGCCGTGGTAACGACACTGATATAAACAGCAGGGTCGGAGAGGCGTTCCGAGGCCAGGCGTTGTAGATCATCAAGCGGACGTAGCCGCAACAACGCATCGCCTCCATATATCGAAGGTTATGAAACTGTAAAAGGTCATTTATTATTTACGAACAACCGCCCCTCTTTCCGCGGAGTTTAATAATCAAGCAAAATCCGCCGCGGCCTCTGTTTTATTCGGCACGTCGGTTCAGTTTCCATGGTTTCTGCAAAAAGGTCAGACGCGGCGGACGTATCGCTCGCCGGGTTCGCGTCTCGAACGCCCGAGCGGAATCTATTGCAGGAGTTCGCGGACGGCGTCTCCAGCGGGACCTTCGCGCGCTCAGGGAGGGAAAGAACAGACCTCGCTCACATCGTTTACTCGTTTCAGAGGCTCGGCTTCAAATATGCGTCTCGAACGGAAACTCCCTTCCTCCTCTTCCACTCGCCGCTCTGAATCCCCGTCTTAAATATGTCATCCGAAGCACTCGGGCTCGGGGATTCGAGCCAGACACCGAGCATCCCCAGCGCAACCATGGGAAAGACAACGCCGCGGACATTTGTGCAACGATCCGTCCGTCGAGCCGCTGATATCGAATCCATAGCACCGCCTGGAAACATCTAAAAA
>CAAKHD010011161.1:0-11173 GCA_901007705.1 Fistularia tabacaria | reverse complement strand
CGACGGGGATCTTCACGTTCTCCCCATCTGGGATCCACAGACTCTGAAAACACACACACACACACACACAAACACACACACACACACACACACACACACACACACACGCGCACAGCGCACACCGTTACACAAGTGACATCACCGGTCATCTTCAGCAACTTTTTTTCTTTTTTTCTGTGCGTGGTGCATTCAGGTGCCTTCCTTTTTTGTGTTTCAAATTATTGGATGATGCATTGAAGGCAAGAAGGAACATAAACACAGGTTACTGCTGTCATATATTCAAATACTTTGTATCCTTAATCCTCTCTTTCGTGTTGTGTTCAGGTGCCGCTCTGACTTCCTAACTTTCGGCATCGGTACCTTAAAGACAGTTCCGAAGGCCCCCGAGCCGAGAACCCGGATCTTCCTGAATTCGGTCTCCTTCAGGATCCTCAGGAGCGCCTGGTTCGGAGCTTGACCGCTCGGGGTCAACGGCTCCACCAGCTGCGGAAGTGCACGCACACACGCACACACACACACACACACACACACACACACACACACACACACACACACACACACACACACACACACACATGATATCTCACATAAAAAATATTTAAGTGACCAGACATTTCCTGAAATTCAGGAATAAGAAATAAAAACAAAAATTGCAAAAAAAAAATCCAGGAATAAAAGTAATAAATAATCAATCGATCGATTAAAATTCCTACAAACATAAATTAGAGGGTATTTATCTGTGGAGGTGTTTTCCATCCCACCTCTCTTTCCTGCAGGAGGCGGCGCAGCGTCCTCTTCCTTCTGATCCGCTGTCGCCGTAGCAACACGAAGGTGATCAGGGATATGACCACCCCCACCAGCAGTGCGCCCACCACGGCCACCGCCAGCGTGGAGTCGGGGGAGATCCTGGAGACACGGGAAACACGGTGCAGTCAGGGGCCGTCTCTACACACTTCGGACCCAACCACGGAACCGTTAGCGTGGAACATGCTTCTCAAGTTAGCCAAGGCTTCACATGCTAACATAGCGGCTAACATGGCTGAGGTCGGATGCAGTGACTGAGGCTGATTCTGTTTTGCCACTTTTCCGCCCTTTTGCTGGGGTTTGTTTTTCAACCAGCGTTGGATCTTCATGCCGAAATTATGATGTGAACACATGAATGTGTTTTTCCTTTTACTTGACTTCATATCGACTTCACGTCAAATAAATGAACAAAGACATAAACCATTAATTCTTCTTTTCATTCATTCAGTCATGAATTTAAAAAAATATGGAATGTTTTGGCCAATCATACTTATTGCTCTTGATTCATTCACCGTTCATTCACCATAATTTCAAGTAAAGCTAAAAGTACTTCTTGCTCTTGGTAACAACTATTCACTCTTCCATGATTAAAAAAAAACATTTTTAGCTAAAAGTATTTCTTGCTCTTAGTAACATTCATTCATTCATTCATTCATTCATTCATTCACTCTTCCATAATTTAAAAAAAGGTTTTAGATAATGGTTCTTCTTGCTCTTGGTAACATTCATTCATTCATTCATTCATTCATTCATTCATTCATTCATTCATTCATTCATTCATTCATTCATTCACTCTTCCATAATTTAAAAAAAGGTTTTAGATAATGGTTCTTCTTGCTCTTGGTAACATTCATTCATTCATTCATTCATTCACTCTTCCATCATCAAAACATTTTGCTCATGATGCTTCTTGATCTTTGTAACTTTCATTCACTCATGCATTCATTCATTCAATCTTCTATAATTAAAAAAAATGTTTTAGCTCATGGTACCTCTGGGTTTTAGTAACATTGATCGACTCATCCATTCATTCACTCCCCCAAACCCCAAAAATGTCTTAGCTTGTGGCGTGTCGGCGAGGAAATATGACGACGGAGTTGTGGAGGGAGAGAAAAAAAAAAAATTGTGTTTACCCGGTGCATCTGTACTGTCCGGGACCCCAGCACCTGCAGACAGAAACAGGAAGTAGAGTCACCAGGGTGATAAAGTGTGTGTGTGTGTGTGTGTGTGTGTGTGTGTGTGCGTGTGTGTGCGTGTGTGTGTGTAGGTTCACCCGAGGATGCATTTTGGATGGCATGGTTGGCAGTGGCCTATCCTGTCCGGAAATTTCCATATGACGGTGTCGCCGTCCCCCAGCACGCCGCTGGGGCAGCGCTGCACGCAGTGGGGGCCATCTTTGAAGTGGGCACACTGGGAACACTGGTCAGAGCCCTGCGGGCAAAAACGAGTCAAGTCTGCTTGACAGTTCCCCGTTCGACAGTTCGGGGAATTGAGGCGAAAGGTTGGAGAGGCTCACCGGCCCGCTGCAGGTTTGGAGCCCGTCCATCACCAGACACTCGGGGTGACAGCGGACGCAGGTGTGGTCCAGCTGCACCTCCCTGGGCTCGCTGCGGTGTCACAGGAGAGGAGTTTGGTTCAAAAGTGATGCGGGCCGACAGAAGTAACGGTGCCGGATTGACAGAGGGAGTCCGCCTCACCCCCGCAGCAGGTTGCAGGACTCCACGCAGCGGCCTCTGCGGTTGAAGTTCCTGCAGGACATGCACATGGTGGGCCCCGGGCCCCAGCACTCGTTGTCCGAACACTCGGGGTCACAGGTCCGGTTCTGCGACTCTGGTTCGACACAGAGAAACAAAGAGTTGGAAGGTTCTCTTAATTTCTCCTAAAAACAATAAAATATGATCTATATTATTTGTAATAGATTATGAAAGATTATTCCGTTTTTTTGACTTTTTCCCAGCATTACTTATTTTTCAGAGTTTGGATGCACTATTAAACTCACAGAGTAACGCATATATTAAAAAATTGCATTAAAAAATGATATTTACATGGATATATAATTTCAATTTCCATTTGCCCCCTTTTTTCTATTTCTTATGTATATACACACATTTATAAATACAAAAATATGCATGTGTGTATGTATATGTATGTATACATCCATACGTACACACACATATCTATTTATACACACAAACAAACACATATATACATGTAATAATTATGCTGCTTAACTGTTACGACAATTTTATTCTATAATTTCTGTCACTTAGCCGTTGTTTAGCGACGCCCTATTTTATTGTGGCAGGCAGGCTAATTTTAGCATAGCGACGTGCTGCGAATGAATGGGCGGGTTCTTACTGACAGTAAACAAAGAATAACAACAAACAAAAACAAAACTTCATGTTTCCTGATGATCAGCGACCGCGCCTCGACATCATCACACACACACACACAGACACACACACACACACACACTCACGGCAGTCGGCGGGCGGGCAGTTGTTGTCCATTTTGATGAGCTGATGGTTGGACCTGAAGAGCTGGCTCCACTGCTCGGCTTGTGTGTAGCACAGCTGAGGGTTGTTCCTCAGCAGCACCAGTCCGTCGCTCACCTCCTTCAGCGAGCGGAGGCCCAGCCAGCGCAGCGTTTCGGCGTTCAGCACCGCCAGGCTGTACTGTCTGGAGGAGCAGAACCAGCGCCGGTTTCAATCAAATCAGTTTGTTTAACAAAGACAGAAGATCCAGATCCAAGACTTGGAGTCAAAAGACAATCCAATGATCTTTAGTGATTATGGATCATCTACGTGAGACACTCACATGTGGGTGATTCTCCCGCGGATGATCTCCAGGTTCTCGAAGACGGAGAGCGAGGTCATGTTGTTGGGCCACCACTGGATGAGCAGGTAACCTGGAGGGCGACAGAACCATGCCATCCTTTCACCACTATTATGGCGCTCTAAAGAACCACGTCCTTTGTTTCCAAACCGATAATCGTTTTGAGAATTTCCAGATTTTCGGGGTGGAGAAGATTTTAAAGGGAATATTTTAAAATATATATCCTCCGACCAACCGGTGATCTCCTTCACCGTCCTGAAGTACTCCAGCTTGGCCGGGTCCATGGGTGGGATGTTGAAGTGAGGGTCCCTGGAATCATCACACACACACACACACACACACACACACAAACACATGCACACACATGCACACACACATGTGCACATTTAATGAGACAAACCTCCACGATCACTGAGGTCCTTTTCCCTTCCATCGCTCTGAAAGTCAATCCGTGCCAGAGGTGTGTGGAGCAGATTGATATGTGTGTGTGTGTGTGTGTGTTTGTGTGTGTGTGTGTTTATATAGAATAACACGGAGCCGTGACGACACGAACACACGCTTTACGCCGGCTCTACTTCGGTGTGTTTGATTCCTCTTCATCGGTCTACCTTCCTCCGGCCGTTCATAAATGTAATATCAAATCCAGATATTTGCGAAATGTGTGATTTCACGGCGCTTTTCAAAAAAAAGTCTTGTTTTCTTTTATTACCCGGTGAAGGATGTCCGAATGATGACGATGTTCCCGTTGATCTTGGTGCAGTTCCTGAAGGACTCGATGTTGGAGGAGTTGACGGCGATGGTGCCGGCCTGGAGTCCGTCACAGGCTGCAAGACAAACACGCACACAGTAAGTAAATAACCTGGCTCATATTTCTGTTAGAAGTCTAATCTCTCAAAAAGCGGACGGATGTTCTCTTGAAAAACCAGACGTCCGCTTCCACGGAACTTCAGATGTTCCGCAAAAGACCCGAACCAGGAAGTAGCCGACCAAGAAGTGTCACCGAGAGCTGATACCGATACCCGGTGAATCCAGAACCCCGACGTTCCTCGGACATCAAATCGGAACGTGCGATGTTCCGACACTTCCTGTCAGCCTCACGTCCGCTTCCTCTCCACTTCCTGTTTTTTGCCCTCAGGTCTGACAACAACCAAACTAAAATGCGACAGATCAAATTCTAAAAAATAGTTACGACTGGAGAACGCTGTCCCGTGATAGTAAATCCAGAAGATCCAGAATTACAACATTTCTGTAATTTTCGTGTGTGTGTGTGTGTGTGGGGGGGGGGGGTTCAAGGGGGAAATATCACTTTAAATTCAGATTAAACATATATCCATTTTTTATTGAATTTAAAATTTACATTTAAAAAAAAAAAACTACCTTTGGGGCAGGGCCCGTCGCAGGCCTTGCAGCGCTGCACGCCGTTGTCCTCCACCTCGTACATCCCGGCGCTGCAGGCGCGGACGCAAGAGCTGCTGGTCACCACATAGTTATCTGTTAGCGACACAAAAAAAACACTATCATATCAGAAAATTACAATGTACGGAAAAAGAAAATAAATACTACTATTACTGTGAAAACTTCTATTTTTCAAATTATCGGATTTAATCTCGGAAAAATGCATTGAATTGCAGGTTACAAGATGCTGCTTTCTGTGATAATCATTGACTCTGGAGTTGTAATGAGTGTGGCGGCCTGTAGGGGGCGTACGTGGACAGGCCTTGACGCAGGAGGCCCCGTAGGCGAACCTGGCGTTGGGGTTGCGCACCACCTGGTGTATTTTGGAGTTGTAGATTAAAACGGGTGAGCAGGCGTCCTTACAAGTGCCTTCGTCATTGAAGTGAATACAGGCCTGGGAAAAAGGTACGAGACACAATTAGAAATGAGGCTTAATAAATGAGGGAACAAACACAATGAGAATATTCTTACAAACAACAGCAGTCTAATGTTGCACAAGGACTGGGAACCATGAGGGACATGTTTACGAGGGCCGAGAACCACAAGGGACACTGTCATGAGGACCGAGACCTATGAATGAGCCCTTTCATGAGGACGGAGAAGCACAAGGGACATGTTCCTGATGGCCCAGAACCCGAGGGGAACATCCTCGAGGACCGGAAAACAAGAGGGACAAGTTCATGAGGACTGAGACTCCGAAAGGGACATGTTCATGAACACTAAGAACCATGAGGGGCACGTTCCTGAGGAGTAAGAAACACAAGGGACACGTACCTGAGGGCCGAGAACCATGAGGGACACATTCCTGAGGACCAAAACCTTTGAGGGAGATGTTCCTAGGGACCAAAAAGTATGAGGGACATGTCCCTGAGGGCAAAGAGAAATCAGGGGCGTGTTCAGGAGGACCGAGACCCCTAAAGGGACACGTCCCCAAGGGCCCCAGAACCCAAGGATAAGATCCGGAGGGCCGAAAACCGGTTCGGGACATTCTTGTGACTGAGACAGGTTCAAAGTCTGGCTTCTCCTACACACCAGTTGAGAAGGAACACCAGAAACAAATGTTCTGTCTCCACCGGGTTTCGTTAATGATGTTCTCAAAGTGATATCAATGCCATGACAAGAGAGACCTTTAGCTAGTAGATTCTCACAAACAAAATAAATCCAATGTCGCACAAGGACTTGGAAACACAAAGGACATGTTTACGAGGGCCGAGAACCACGAGGGACACTGTCATGAGGACCGAGACCTATGAAAGAGCCCTTTCATGAGGACGGAGAAGCTCAAGGGACATGTTCCTGAGGGCCCAGAACCCAGCACCTGGGGACCGAGAACCAAGAGAGACAAGTTCTTGGTGGCTGAAAATCAAGAGAAACACATTTCTTAGGGCTGAGAGCCAGAAGGGACATGTTCCTGAGGGCCCAGAACCCGAGGTACACATACCTGAGGACCAGGAAACAAGAGGGCCAAGTTCATGAGGCCAAGACTCCTAAAGGGACACGTTCAAAAAGACTAGGAACCATGAGGGGCACGTTCCTGAGGAGCAAAAACCACAAGGGACACGTTCCTGAGGGGCAAGAAACAGAAGTGACACATTCCTGGGGCCCCAAAAATATGAGGGATATGTTCTTGAGGTCTTAGAACCATGAGGACCACATTCCTGGGGAACGCTGGGAACGATGTTCTCCAGGTGTCATCAACGCCGTGGCAACAGAGACCTTTAGCTAGTAGATTCTTACAAACATCACAAATCCGATGTTGCACAAGGCCTGGGACAAGGGACATGTTTACGAGGCCCCCAGAACTCAAGGTGCACACGCCCGGGGACCGAGAACCAAGAGGGCCAAGTTTCCGATGGCTGAGTATCATGAGGAACACATTCCTGACAGCTGAGAACCACAAGGGACACGTTCCCGAGGGCCCAGAACCTAAGGTGCAAACACCCAAAGACCAAGACCCAAGAGGGACAAGTTCAAGAGGACCAAGAACTAGAGAAAAACAATTCTGAGGGCCGAGAATGACGATGGACGATGGACATGTTCACAAGGGCCAAGACCCTGAAAGGAGCACGTTCCGAAGGGCCCCAGAACCCAAGGATAAGATCCCAAAGGCCAATGAGCAGTTGGGGACGTTCTTGTAACCGAGAACAGGCTCAACACTGGCAATTTTGGAAGGAACCAGACGTTCCGGGGTTCACAAGTGATGGCTCCACTGTCAACAACGCCATGACGACAGAGACCCGTGAGACGGACGAAGGCGCTATTTCAACAGACGGCGGCGGCCCTCACCAGGCAGTTGGTGGCCCTGGGGCCGGTGCAGCCGGCAGCGCACTGTTCGTTGCAGCAGTCGCTGGGCTTGGGGCCGCGGCACCTCCTGCTGCACTGCTCGGCACACTGCAGCCTGGTGACTGGATTTCAAAAAGAACAAATATTTTCATAAAAGAAGATTTGAAAAACAAATCACGTCCTCGTCATTTCAGGGGGCCCGGCGCAGGGAGACGCTCACATTTCTGGCAGTGACCCGGTCCGGCCGCCCAGCAGGACCCGTTGACGCACTCGGGGTCGCACCTGTCGCCTGCAGGCACATTCACAATCACGACGCTCGCTCGAGAAGAAAGAAGCCAAACGGTGCGGCGGTGCTTTTCCACGTACAGCTGCGGGTGTAGTTGTCGGTGATGAAGAGCATCCTGGGGTTGCCGGCCTTGTCCACGATGTCCCCCCACTGGACGGTCTCCACGTTGCACAGCAAAGGATTGTTGGTCATCTTCACGCCCCCTTTTAAAATCTCTATGGAGACGAGGACGTCCGCCTGTATGTTACTTTTTTACTTTTTTGTATGTGTCAGTTGTGTGTGGGCGTGTGGGTTGTGCGTCCCAGGTCAGGGTGTGTGTGTCAGTTGTGTCTTGCTGTGTGGTTTGTGTCATGGTGCGTGTCAGTCGTGTGTGTCTGGCGGTTGTGCGTCCTGTCACCTGTCTTGTTGCTGAACTGCAGCTTCTTCAGTCCACCGGTTTAAGTGTGTGTGTGTGTGTGTCGGTGTCGGTGTGGGGGTCTTACGTTTGAGGTCAGGGAGTGTGTGTGTGTGTGTGTGTGTGTGTGTCGGTGTGGGGGTCTTGCGTTCGAGGTCAAGGAGTGTGTGTGTGTGTGTGTGTGTGTGTCACGTGTGTGTCGGTTCTGTCACGTGTGTGTCGGTTGTGTCACTCTGTGTGTCTGTGTCTGGGTTGTGTGTCTGTTCAGCCGTCATGTTGCTGAGCTGCAGCCGCCCCTGTTCACTGGTTTAGGTTAGTGAGTGTGTGTGTGTGTGTGTGTGTGTGTGTGCGTGTGTGTGTGTGTCAGTCGTGAGTCGGTGTGTGGGTCTTGCATCCCAGTTCAGGGTGTGTGTGCGTCACACGTATGTTAGTTGTGTCTCAGTTTGTGGATGTGTGTGTGTTGACCCGTCTGCTGCTGCTGAGCTGGCTGGCTTAGGTCAGGGTGTGTGTGTCTCAGCTGTGTTCCAGCGTGTGTCCGTTGTGTCATGTTGTGTTCCAGTTGTGTCTCGGCATGTCAGTTGTGCGTCATTTGTGCGCCCGTTCATCCATCACGTTGCTGAGCTGCAGCTACACGTGTGTGTGTGTTTGTGGGTTCTCTATCCTAGGTCTGGGTGTGTGTGTCAGTTGTGTTCCGGTGTGCCTGTTGTGCGTCTGTTCAGGCTGCTGGTTTCGGTCTGGGTGTGTGTGTCAGTTGTGTTCCGGTGTGCCTGTTGTGCGTCTGTTCAGGCTGCTGGTTTCGGTCTGGGTGTGTGTGTCAGTTGTGTTCCGGTGTGTCTGTTGTGCGACTGTTCAGGCTGCTGGTTTCGGTCTGGGTGTGTGTGTCAGTCGTGCGTCAATTGTGTCATGGTTTTTCTGTGTGTCCAATTTGTCTGGCTGTGTGTCGGCATGTCGGTTGTGCGTCATTTGTGCGTCCGTTCATCCATCAGGTTGCTGAGCTGCAGCAGTTAAGGGCTCTGATTTAAGTCAGGGTGTGTGTGTCTGTGTCTGTTGTGGGTCTGTGTGTGTTGTGCGTCTTTTCACCCTCCAAGTTGCTGAGCTGCATCTGCCCGTCCAGCAGTTCGGTCGGTGTGCGTGTGTGTGTGTCAGCTGTGTGTCAGTCATGTTGCAGTGTGTGTCGGCTGTGTCATGGTGTGTATCAGATTTGTCACGGTGTGTGTCTGTTGTGTGTTCCAGTTGTGTCTCCGTGTGTCGGTTGTGTATCGTTTAAGCGTCCGTTCAGGCCGCTGGTTTGTGTACGGGTGTGTGTGTCAACTGCCTGACAATTTCTGTGCGCGGGCATGTGGGTTGTGCGTCATTTGTGCGTCCGGAGCTGCAGCTGTCTCGGGCCTCTGATTTAGATCAGTGTGTGTGTCTCAGTGTGTGTCTGTGTGTGTTGGTCGTGCGTCCGGTCGCCCATCATTCTGCTGAGCTGCAGCTGCCTCAGTCCACCGGTTGAGGTCGGTGTGTGTATCTCAGTCGTTTCTTGGTGTGTCAGTTGCGTCATGGTGTGTGTCTGTGTCTGGGTTGTGCGTCCATTTTACAAGTCAGGCTGTTGTTGAGCTGGCTGGCTTAAGGTCGGTGTTGTGTGTGTGTCTCGTGTGTGTCAGTGTGTTGGTTGTGCGTCCGTTCACTCATCAGGTTGCTGAGCGTCAGCTGTCTCAGACCCCTGGTTTCGGTCAGGGTGTGTGTGTGTGTGTGTGTGTCAGTTGTGTGTCAGTTGTGCGTCCGTTCACCCGTCAGGCTGCTGAGCTGCAGCTGCCTCAGGCCGCTGGTGTAGTTGAGGGTGGGTGAGGAGACGTTGCGGTAGTAGTTGGACAGAACCAGCAGCGCGAACTGGCCCTCGTAGAGGTTCTGGCCCCGGATCAGCCTCAGGTTGACCAGCGGGACGACGGGCGCGTCGTTCATGGCGATCAGGACGTATCCCGCCACTTCCTGGATGGACTGCAGGGACACGAGGACGCCAAATCTCCCCCATCACATTTACATTTTTAACTCTCGTTGATTTCGAAAGTGTATGAAATCCTGTTATTTCACACGTGTCATGTTGTCGCTACATGTGTAACGGCGCACGAGGTGAAACAACCCGGTACCTGCAGGAAGGACAGGTCCTGGTGCTCCAGGGTGTACGTGATCTCCAGGTTGTCCAGCACCACCGTGCAGTTGGAGTACTTCCGCACCATGTTGTCATAGTGATACTCGCGGGTCCCCAGCAGCGTCAGCTGGTTGCTCATCCCCTGGCAAACTGGGGAGGGGAGGGGCATGTTTAAGGAGGTTCTTCCAATGGCCACAAGGTGGCGCTGTTTCCTTCTTTAGAAAACACACACACAGCAAGGGTTAGCATATTTGAAATTGAATGTAATCTCATCGGAAGTGATCTAAAATTAAATGTCATAATGATTGTAAAAAACAATTTTCAATAACTGACAACTTACAGCCGCTAGTATAACAAAATACTACTGTTATTATTTTGATTATGAAATTATAAGCAATATCATCTTATTATTATGCTATTATTATTGACAGGAAGAACTTGTTTAACATTTTTTTTTCGGAATCCTTTTAAAATTGTATTATAATAATTATTATTACTAACATTCTCATTATCATAATGTCATACTATTACTATCTTTGAAAAGAAGAATTATTGAACAATTTATTAATTTCAGTCATTATGTCAAAATGTTATAATTTTATCATTAACATGTTATTATACTGTTACTATTACTGACAACAAGAACAAGATTTATTATCCATTTACCATTTATCAAATTATGATATGATGACTTTTATTGACAAGAAGATTTTACTCATTTCAAGAATGATATAAATATATAAAATAATTTGATGTATAAATATAAAATGTGACTGCTTGGTCAGTAATCGATGGCAGCATTTACACAAACGTTTTTAGGTGATTAGAGGTAGAGCGGGTGTGACTCACAAACCCACGCGTGCGCGCGCGCACGCACGGGCGCACACACACACACACACACACACACACACACACACACACACACACACACACACACACACACACACACACACCGTCTTCTCGCTGACGGGACGATCAGCGAGAA
>CAAKHD010011155.1:31599-59347 GCA_901007705.1 Fistularia tabacaria | reverse complement strand
AAAAAAATTGTATATTATAGTAAATTAATTTTTTTAATTTTAAATTTTTTATTTTATTTTAAAATTTTATTTATTAAATTTTTTTTTTTTTTTTTTTTTTTTTTAAAGCCAATGGGATGATGGTGTTAATTATATCCATGCCATGTATAAATGTTGTACATATTTATTACTCGGGATCTTTTTATTCCAATAAACCACATTATCTAGAGTAAAATTTATGATTCAGAATCCGGAGGGGGAGGAAAAAAAGTCCCACTGCAGTCAGAAACAACCCCATAGATGAGGTCTTTTTCTTCTAATCCCAACCAGATTGTGAGCGATCTATACGTCGTCCCATTCCGTACGTCACCATCACACGCAGCTGTTTTTTATTGATTTCTGGGGGTAAAAAAAAAACAAAAAAAAAAACATGTTCCCACCGCTCTGTTGTGGCTGCGAATGTGGTTGAAATCCAGACCCCTGCCAGTGGACACGCTGGTTGCCAGATAGTTTTTCGAAGCCGGAGGCAGAAAACCGGCGGCGACGTCCCAAGCGTCGATTTGTGAGCCCGTTTCTGATTCAGACGGGGCCTCAAGAGCAACTTCCTGACCTTTTTCAAAGTTTTGACCCGCGTCCCTCCCGAGTGTCCCCCCCAATGTTCCGCTTCATGCTCCCCACCGTTTATTTGAACCGGGGAAGAAAAAAAAAAGCTTCTTCCCAGCTGTGTGACGACGTCGGCCCCATCAGTTCCAGAAAACTCCCCCGCGTCCCATTTTTCCCCTCTTCCAAGGCTGAAGTGTCACATCAGATATTTTGGATTTAAAAATAAATAAATAGATAAATAAATTAGCGAATTTCCTCAAGAACCATTTTTTTTCCATTTACTTTTAGAGGATGCTAATTTGCTTATTATTTTCGTGTTTGTCTCATAAAAACATTTTTTTTTTTGCTACTTTTAGATGTATTTTTCTTAACGAGCTGTAAATATTAAGTGCCTTTGTTTTAATTTGTTTTTTGCAAATACGCACAGGTCATGTCCCTATGATTTTTGAAATTATCGTTTATTACCAATTACCAAATTATTTTATCTATTTATTATGATTTTATTGAGTTTAGCAGGTAGTACTAGGGGAATCTTACAGATATTTGGGGCATTTTAATAATAACAATAATAATCATACCTTTTATCTAAGGTGCCTTCATCGACACTCAATGACACTGTACAGGCATACATATACACAAAATACAGATTTAAAAGAAACAAAAATAAAAACAAAAAAAGTGACAACCTTTCTGGCTTGTTCTCAAAATCTGGTTATTTTAAAAGGTTAAAAAAGAGGGGGGGCTTCCTCTTCCGCATCCGTTGACTTACTCTATTTCTCTATTTTCCTTTTTCAGGCCACAGGGTCACATATATAGACATTAAAAGTTGAGGGTCTGAACAAACAAACCGCCGGTGTCACAACATCTAATTGCAGCAGACGTGAAAACCTCTGCCGCCCATGGAGCTTTTTAAACCCCGAACTCGGCTTGAGCCGCCGCGGATCAATTGCAGTGAGTGTGGACATTTTTTTTTCAGCTTAAGGAGCTTAGAGAGCGACAATCCCGCTCCACTTCTTGTCAGAATCCCAGCGACCCCGCAGCCCACAGATGTAGTCCTCACAGAGACAGGCAAATCGTTTCTGCACTTTTTCAGGATCAAATCGTCCAGAAATAGCGAGAATAAATGCCGGCGGTTCTGTTTTATTTTTTTTTGTTG
This sequence comes from Fistularia tabacaria, assembly GCA_901007705.1. Classification (NCBI taxonomy): domain Eukaryota; kingdom Metazoa; phylum Chordata; class Actinopteri; order Syngnathiformes; family Fistulariidae; genus Fistularia; species Fistularia tabacaria. Next base: position 57,609 of record CAAKHD010011155.1, on the reverse strand, counting down.
TTTTTTTTACGGTTTTAAGTCTGTTTTAAATTTACACTTAAAAAAAAAAAAGAAAGACTTGGAGAGGGAGTTACCGTGGGGATAAGATTTAACTGATTTAGTGTGATGGAATAACCGGCGACGTCAACTCTTCCACTGAAGCCAAATGGTGCTCATTTTTTATTTAGTCTCTCGGAAACCTCAAGGTCGCTTCTCTCGTAATTCATGGCGTTTTGTTAAATTTATTATTTGATTATTCAACCGCTGATGTATGCACTATCTTTAAAAAGGACCATTAGGAGAACAAATTGATAATTTTTTTTTTTTTTAATTCTAAAAAATTCAGTCATCCCTTATTTTTGTAGAGATTTAATCTGCTTGAGCAATTCCTGGTTTTCTGGTTATTTTTGAATAGGATTTTTATTGCTCAAGGTGATTAATACCTGCTTAATGTCCAAGGTATTTTATTTTATAATTCATTTCTTTTTGGATGATTACTTTTTAAAAATGTTCCACTAAATTTTAGCTGTCGTAATGATTTCCGAGCGGCTATTTTTTCTAGGTGAATTATGTTTTTTTTTTTTTTTTTTTTTACATAAATAAATATATATATATAATTATTTATTTTTTATTTTTTGTTAAAAAATAAATGAATTCTTACAATTATAAATTCATAGATGGTATGCGCTCACGGCCCCCTCTTATAAACTACAATCTCCATCCAAGATCAACTCAGATTCTGCTGCATCACTTTGAACACATCAGATGAGGGGTGACCCGATGACCCCCCCCATATACATACACACACACACACACACACACACACACACACACACACACACACACACACACACACACACACACACACACTCGAGGCCATACATAAAATAGTTTCTGTACTGTTTTTAGCAGCTCAGACCACAGAATGGAGAAGAGGAGGGAGGGGAGGAAAGGTGGGGGGTGGGGGGATTTTCCACAGAAAGCAAAAAAAGCTGGCGGCTTCAGTGAAACCACAAATCTCAGTGTGGGTGGGTGTGGGTGGGTGAGTGGAGGGGGGCAGCAACAAAGAGAAAAGACCTAAAAATCCAAAAACATGGTGAGGCGACAGCAGGAATAAAGAGAGTATTATTTACGAGTCCTCTAAACTTAAACATGACCGGGTGACTGGAATTCCAGTCTGGCTAAAAAAGTGCAGCGTCAGTGTGTGTGTGCGCGCGCATGTTTGTGTTTTTGTGTGTGTGCGTGCGTGCAAGATAATGATGGGAGGGAAACCTAGAATTTAAGCCCCCGGGAGGGAGATCTATTTTGTCCCCGACGCAGCTCGGGGATATTGTTACCCGCGTTGTAGTTTTCACATACTTGGCATCTTTCGCTCTGACCTTGCAATCCTCTGGGGTCGGTCTGGGAGACTCCCATGTGACAGGGTGGCGGCCTCGTCGCTCCGTTGGCACGCCAACCAACAGCTCCCATATCGCGCGCTCACAAAAGGAATTTCTCTGGAAATCTGGAGATGTAAGAACCGAAACATCACTGATCAAGCAAAGACATGTCAAGATGTGAGAGAGACAACCTAGATATTCTCACAAAAAGCGTTCAAATTTTCTAGGAAATCAGAACTGACTCGCAAAACTCAAACACCTTTCTCAGTGTGAGGGACCCAAGCGCTCAGAGAGCAAGGCCTTACGCTTGTTTTTAAATGGCTAACTGGCGAATTATCTTTTTTTAATATTTTCAGAATGTGAGAACAAAAAAGGGATGCCCTTATCCCAAGATTTTAAAGAAATTCTCTGGATATTTTAAAAAAAATGATCAAGATAGAAATAAGATGACCAACTCCATAAATTTGCAAGAAATTGCCTAAAAATGTTGAAAAAAAATTCAACTCAACAAACATTGAATCAGATATATAAATGTTCACAATAAATTATTGCAAATAAATCTGCAAGAAGTCAGGTGAAAAATTGGAAAAAAATGCTATCAAGTATATAACAAGTATATAAAAGGGTCCCCACTCATGTAGCGCTTTCACACCTCGCGCTTTGAAAGTGCTTTACGGTGTATAACATTTGTCATTCCCTCACACACACACACACACACAACGGCAGAGGTGCCATACAAGGCGCCAACCAGGCCATCCGGAGAAGCTTGGAGGCTCAGTGTCTTGCTCAAGGTCTCTTCGACATGTAGACATGAGTAACCAGGAACTGAACCGCCACCCTTCCGATGGGTAGGAACGTCCGCCCTACCAACTGAGCCACAGCTGCCTGGAATGAAAAGATAAAAAGACCTAATTACATGTCTAGTTTTTCTTTAAATGTAAAAAAAGAGGTTCTTGCCACTATCCCTGGAGTTGTATGCTTCGGTTAATAGACAAGGCCATGAGTGAGTCTTAGGCTATTATTTTTACGGCCGCGGCGATTGTGAGTTTGTCAGCTGACCAATGGTGACAAACTGGGGTGCTGAGAATCAGCTGCTGAGTGAGTGTGTGTGTGTGTGTGTGTGTGTGTGTGTGTGTGTGTGTGTGTGTGTGTGTGTGTGTGTGTGTGTGTGTGTGTGTGAGACTGACCGTCATTGGCAGCAAGCGTAAAATGAAAGGATTTATCCGAAATGTGATGACGATTTTTGCAACATTCTTGGGCATCTTTGAGAGACATCGGCCGCTGACAGTGCAGAACTGTTCACCGAGAGCACGGAAGAGGTTCATATCGGGTCGTTCTCCCTCCCTCTCTCTCCGACCGACGCCTCTGCGCGAGGGTATTGATCGATCCCTGATGTATTTTGTAAAGCAGCCGGGAAACGATCGACGCGCGTGCCCTGTCAAGAGTGCGTATCATCTGCCGAGTCCTGCCAAGTTATATCCATTAACCACTGTCCCCCTCCAGCACACAACGGTACTCCCCTTCATCATCATTGAAATGCGGACCACCCACCACCGCTACCCCTGCAGGTCATGGGGCCTGGCGGCCGTGTGTGTCTTCGGAGTGGGATACATCTTCTGGTAACTAACCTCCCTCCGCGTAGCTTTGGACGCGATTTCGCCCGAGCGTTTGGTGACGCCGTGTCCGTTATCTCCCGCCCCCGACGCAGGACATGTTGGGTGCACCATGTGACCGGTGTGTGGGTTTACCCAGTCCTGGAGAAAATCGCCCCGCTGGCCAGAGTGGCCTTCTTCGCTGCCATGACACTCGTCCTCTGTGTCTTCTACGTCCTCGGAGACATCCTGAACTGCTACATCTGGGACCACACACACACAGGTATATACACATACACAGGGCAGTCGTACAGGTACAAACAAACAGCAAAGTCCAGATACGCGAACAGGTATACACACGTCTTAATAGAGGTACAGTATATACACAGTGACGTTAATACACACACTGTTCTCAAAACTACAACTACACAGGGTATATCCACACACACAAAAACTTTCTAGTACAAATACACACAAAAAATAAAACTGGTAAAATACTGGTACTTTTTTTCTGATTGTGCGATTTTCCAAAAAAAGGAATTGTTTATGTCTGATAAATTGAAAAAGAAAAATTATAGCACAAATACACACACAAAATACTTCTGGTAGTTTTTTTCTTAGTGTGCGATTTTCAGAAAAAAATGAATTGTTTATGTCTGGTGAGAATCAAAAAAAAAAGTTTTAATGATAATCTTCACATCTAAGGTGATTTGCTTGATATGTTAAGCTACATTTCTTTACTTTATCTAGGCACGACAAATTATTTTATAGATTGACTTACCCGAAACATGGTCAGAAGACACAGCCGGATGTTCAATGTTCTCGCACGCACGCACGCACGCACACACACAGCAGTGCCACAGGTAGCCTCTTTCTAGATTGGAACAAAAAACACTCCACATGGAACCACTTGAAATCTTCTTTCTCTTCTCCCCATCTGTTACTTCACTAACCTCTCTTCTTCTCCCAGAAAAGGTCAAAGGTGAATGATCTTCCCCGGCGACCAAGGAATGGAAACCCCCCCGCCTTCCCCCAACAGCACAAGAGGCGAGAGGGAGTGCGCCGTGGAAGCGGAAGAGACTTTGTCCATCTGCTGCGAACCCATTATTGAAAGTGTGGAGAGAAACCAGAGGAAGCTGGTGGATCCAAACGCGCATCTTTGTTTCGTTGCTTCTTTGTTGTAAACATACACGCGCACGCACGCGCGCAGACAAACAGTACCGTCTTTCCCATGAACTACTGAGAAAATTCAAAACTACCAGTCAATTATGTGTCCAATACAGTTATTTGTCATCTTATTAAGAGAGCGTTGCCACCAGATCAATAAAGTTTGGCTGGATGAAAGATTGGTTTTGAGTGATTTCATGACTTGCTGTACGTATCCTTTTAACAACTGTCTTCTGAGGTCATTTTTGTCTGTTTTTTTTGGGATATTCAGACTTTTATTTTGGTGCTACTTTACTGTTCACAGGTAATTTCCTCAGAATATATTATTCCTGATTGTTTTAGCACAAAAACTAATTTCAATCTATTCTTGACAGATGGAAAATGATGGAAAAAGCTAAAACATTAACTGCTGTAAAAAACATTTCCATATTTGCAGATCATTTAACAAGAATTTGTTTCAAGATAGTTTTCATGTAAGTTTTGCTATTAGATAATTTTTTAATTATGTTTCGAGCTCATTTCTTGATTATTTTCCAGTACCCCAAGAATTTTCACAAGAATTTACTGTGATTTTACATGCACGCGAGTTCATTTGGGCGCGTGTGCGTTTATTCTCATCTTGACATCCACGGACGATCTCAGACTGTAAAGGTTATCAGAGTGAAGCCACAAGAACATACCTGTCAAAACAACCCCCTCTCTTCCCCGGTCATTTCGGTGAAAATTAAAAGAGAAAAAAAAAAAAAAAGCACCCTTTTCTCTGGTGCTGGTGTTCTCTCACCTCAGCTCAGCATGACATATCACACTACACCCACTACTTTTTGTGTGTGCGTGTGTGTGACACTCACCGCTGTCAGTTGGGAAATTGGAGTTTGACACAAACACTGTGTTCATTAGCGGTTAGCAGCTAACTTCCCCGTGTGTGTGTGTATCGTCTCTTCATTAACATGTCGGTTCCTCAGCTCTGAGGTGACACGTTAAAACATTCTCAAATATCCCGCCCTGCATTAATTAGCATATATTTACATAGCAACGAGACTCCGCTCTTGTTGTGAAATAAAGGTTTCAGTGAAAAATAAAACACACCTACACAGAGAAACTGTCAGGAAATGTTGAAAGAGAATGTTTTTACGGGGGGAGAGGGGGTGAAGGAGGAACTCCTGAACCTTTTAATCCGATGTTTTAGATATTTAATTACGATTTTGCACAGATGTTGTACAAAATGTTTGCTCCTTTTTCGCTCATTTGTGCACAGTTCATCGACCCACAGTAAGTGCTGTGTTGGGGGTTCCCATGTCTCTGGAAAAAAAAAAACTTGGCTGATTTTCCATTGATAGGGGGGTTCGTATAAATGCATTATTTATTTTGTGTTTATATCAATGTAAGTGAACTCAGAGGAGTGAGGCCTAACCCGTGACCTTGATGACCTCCACGCAGAGGTCAAGGACGGCTCCTGGATGTCGAAAATCATCGGCAGATATTCAGGTTTTTGACGCCTCCCCTTCAAACCACAACTAAAGCCAACTCTTCGATTATTCACCTACTGTCTCTTTGCTATTTCATTCATTTCATCTCACACTGTGGAAGTTAATCTACAGCTCCCTCTGCTGACAAAAATAATTTGCCGCACCTAGAACATCCAAACTCAGAAACCCTGTTTCAGTTGACAGAAGTGTGTGTTAATGCCTTCAAAGTAAAATGTTGATTTTTAAGTACTTCCTGTTCAGGCAGAAGATTATTTTGAAAACACATGAATGTGTATAAAACAGGAACTTGATGGTAAAAATAGAGTAAAGGTTAAACAGGGCACGGTGTGTTTTTGTGATTAGATTTGTGTATAAAACACTGATGTATTAGGGAAATATTGTCTTGTAGGAGCTCTGAGGCAATCTGTTTTATGTTCCATATTGTCATCTGCTTCACTCTTGCGTGGCTTTGTGACCTGAAAGGCTATATTTTTCTATTTTTAATCAGTTTTTTTATTAACATTTTTTAAAAAGTCACTTGAACATCAGTAGCAGCTCAACTTCTTTTGACTGAAGACGGCAGAATGACTGCAGGAAGAGTTATTTCCTGAAGGGAGTAGTGCCACTAATAACATTAAGAGTCCTCAATAACCTGAGAATTAACTGAAATAGTTAAATCACCTACAACTTAACTAAAAATACTTATTTTGGTTTATTCTGGTCTATTATGAGGATTGAATTAAAACTATACTATATGTGACTTCATGTATGATTTATTAGGTACAAAATAAGAACAAATAAATAGAAATTTAAGAACAGTGATTGGATTTTAAAAAAAAGATAAAAAGTAATTTGGCTTCATTCTTTCCTGGTTCGGGGTTTGGGAGCTGAAAAAGAAAAGAGAAATTTGTTTTTCTCTTAAAATTCTAAAACAAATGAAGAACACGGAAGAAAAACAACAGTAAAAAAGGTAATGGAGTAAATCACCGTTTGGATTTTCCTGCTTGTAAAAAGTCTTCAGCATCTCGATGGCCTCGTCTGCTCTGTGGCCTGAAATGCACTGAAACACATAAAACAAAATTATGTACACAATCTTGCACTAGAGACTCTAAATCTACATCTGATATTTTATGTAGTGCACTGACCAGCTGCATCATTTTGAAAAACTATCATTCTAAACATCCAAATCTGTATTGAGACAAAGGTTAGACTGGCCCAAATGGAAGGATTCTGGCTGTTTTTCCATTCCAGCTCATATTTCATTCTGGAACAAACAGCTAATTATTTTTGATACTGTGAGGAAAAAAAAGGCTTAGAAAGTAAAATTCCTGAAGCATGAACTTACTACCAAAATAAAATTAAAACATTTGCCCCATATTTCAACTAAAAGAATATTCAAAACAGACAAACAGGCTCATAATAAATATTTAGCTGACCACAACATTGGGAAAAATTAACAGGAGGTAACTTTAAATAAATTGCCTGGAAATTCAGAAATCTAAGAGGTAAAACTGGGAAAGAACCAACGACAACAGGATATCTAGAGGTCGTTTATAAGCGACCCACAGACCTGAACGTCAAAGGACCCAAACAGACCTTGAAGGTGGTTCCGGTGTGAGGAAGATCTGCCGAGGCAACGTCCAGGACGGAACCGCAGCCCCCGAATCTCTCGTTCTTGCAGCCAAAAACCACCAGGGGGATTTCTGACCGTGGGCTGAGGAACAAACTCACTACCGGGGAGCAACAAGTTCATTAAAAATTAACCTGGAATGTGACGCTGAAAAACTAGACCAAAGTATGGACAGAAAAAGGCATTGTAACTTAAAGAAGAATTCATTAGGAATGAAAAGTTGTCAACAAGTAACTAAAAAAAAAAAAAAAAAATCATAAAAAAATATAAATATAATACTAGATTGAAAAAAAAAGATTCCAGAGAATGTATATGAAAATAAAATAAGCGTCTCATTATCATGAAATTACTTGAAAAACGTCAAGAATTAATCAGCAAATAAATCAGATTATGGAGACTAACTTTAGTCTCTCGAGTGTTTTTTTTCTGACGAAATGGCAACAGGATACTGACGAGTCGCAGACTCGCCGAGCACATGATGCAGGGCTCCACCGTCACATACAGAACCGTGCGCTCAAACACGTGTCTGGCATCCAGGTCTCTATGGGAACACCAGTCCAACACCTGGTCCAGGGCCACCATCTCAGCATGACGAGAGGCCTGAGGCAAACACAAACATACACACTGAGAGAGCATGTTCTGAAATATTTTACAACGTTAACTTCTAGCTTGAAATTCACGATTCTGTCATTATCTAATAAAATTGATTTTTCGAGTTTTATTGTTTTTATCAATTAACAAAATAAATGAAATTAAAATCAATTAAGTTAACTGAATATAAATGTAAATTATCTTCAGTTTATTATCTCCTATGCATTGCAGCTCTTGAATTTATTCTAATCATGACACACGTTTGTGAAATCTTTAAAGTAGCCGTACTGTCCTTGACACTCACAAATGTTCTGCTTACATTTTTGGTCTCGTTGACCTCATTCCTTCCCGTCCCGATCACCTCATCTTTGTAGACCAGCAGACATCCCACCGGGACCTCGCCGTTGTCCAAGGCATCTTTGGCCTTCACACACACACAAACACACACACACATACAAACACACACAACATTTTCACGTCTTCATATAGATACTATACTATACTACATATATAATCTCCTCCCATTATGGTTTCTTCAGCCATGATTACTTTTCTGTTGGGGTGGACCTAAGATTCATTCATTCATTCATTCATCCACTCACTCACTATCTCCACCTTTTATCCTGCATTCAGGGCAACGGGAGGAGGCGGCTGGAGCCTTTCCCAGCTGTCCAGTTGCCAGTCGATCACAGGAGATCGACAAACATTCACATCCTCATTCACGTTTGGGGAATTTAGCGTCTCTTTTGAACCTACTGCATGTTTTTGGACTGTGGTGGGAAACCTTTCAACGCTGCAGAAACCCATGCAGACAGGGGGGAAGACATGCAAACTCCACACAGAAAGGGCCCCTGATGGACTCCAACCAGGAACCAGGCGGGGTTAACCTGAAACTGTCCCCTGCCAATCATGAGACCTCTTGTAGGGACAACACTCTCATTCACAATTACCCTCATTTCCATCATCGAATTGACGTACTTACTGTACTTCCCGTACTTACGGGAATCACGCAAACCCCGCACATCAACCACTGGATTACAACCGGAAGTGTGAAATTCAAAAAATAACCACCCGTTACGAGATTTAAATGTTACTCACATGATAATTTCAAATGGTGAGCATTGGTTTGCTCTTATTTATTTGATTTCGATTTTCTATTTGATTTTCTATGGCTTGTAACCGGACCTGGGTACTAATTTCGTACCACATACAATAAAGTTTCCTTGAATCCTTGAGTAAGTTCAAATTAAGTTCTTGAAAACTGATGTTTATGCAATTAATTTTTGGTCGTCAATATAAACAAATAAAACAAACTAATGTCATTTAATGTTGACGGTGTTTTGCGGTTAGCTTACCATGTCAAAAGAGCGTGACATCCACTTTTCAACGACCTCATCATTCGGACAAAAACTGTTGGGTGAAGCACCGTCACGTCCCTCTTCTGCTCCCATGGCAACCGCGGCCGCAAATTTAAGTTCACAGAGCCACCATCTACTCGAAAACAGTTTGCACGTTTTGGGGGGATTATCTATTTTGTTTGCTCTTTACCCGTTCCGCGCGTGTCATATCGTGGCACCGGAGGGGGGAAGATAATATGGGTCGGACCAGTTGCTATTTTGCTGCCCCAAGTTGGTGGTAATAAATCACCCGGAAGCTAAAGAACTCTGTGTAAATAAAAGCATGATTTATGTATTCTATGATTTGGAGTTTGTTTTACTGTAAGCTTTACTCACGCACTTTTGAGTTCAAGCATATTTCTGTGTGATTTATTATGTGTGTGATGCATTAGTCAATTGGTTAGGAATGCTTTATGAGAAAATGATTAAATCCCATATTATCTTCGAACAATATACTTTCACTTTGAAATTTATAACCGGATATAGTAGTATTTGTTTTTGCTGAACTCTACTGACACACTCACGTCTTCGCAAGCAGATGCGAAATGACGTGAACTCATGAGTTAACATGCCTTTGAAACACTCGGTAAAAAGTTAGACAAATACGGACAATTTTGGATCTCTTAGTCCGTGCAACGCTCACACCCTCAGGATGTTTTCGTCTGTCTGGAATTTTGTGAAACGCCACAAAAGGAAATTTATTTTCACCGGAGCTGTAGTTGGAGGTAAGCGGTGTCGTTGTTAGCTTAACTTACTGCTAACACGCACACGCCGGACTCCACTAAACCCGTCTTACCATTATGCTATTCTTTAGATTACAAGTTAAACAACGTCTCTTGAATATACTGTAAGATCCCTTTGAATTTTAAAATGTCGTTTCTTTAATTCGGCCAACAATTTCCTTTTACAAAGAACCCTGTACAATACATCAGCGGCGTTCGTTCACGGTATACCTACTACATACCTTTCCATTAGTTGGATTTTATTTCAATCGACTTTTTGTAAATGTTGTTAAATGTCCAGTTAAATAGTTTGTAAGTTATTGCAGGCTACACGATATCTTTTAGCAGCGTGTCGAAAGGTCCATGACAAACCTCCTGAATTGCCAAAACCATGAATGGAATTTGGTTTGACGGGTAACGCGCGCTACTTGTTAGCTTATCATTGTAGACGCGTAAATGCGATTAAAAGGTAGACGGGGATGAAATCCATCTAAACTACAGGTTAGTTTACGGTCTCTTTTGTCCCCCCGTTGTTTTGTCACTTCAGTATCTATTTTCTAAAAGCTGTGGTGGTTGTCGGCTTTGTCCAATGCTGGTTTTTCCGCCTTATGAACCCGACCAGGTTCGTGGATTTCGGTCTTTCTCCTTTCGTTCGCGAGTGATTAACCAACCGGCATCTGAATTATTAAAAAACAGTTTAAAACAGACCGAATGTGAAACAACTGACGGATTTATTATTAAATGCTATACTTAAATTATCTAACTGATACATTTAAATAGTACTATGTGTGTGCGTGGGGAAATAAACTGTCGGAGGCGGTCCAATGTAGACTAACCAACTGAATTCCACAATATCAAGAGCCTCGTGTGTGTGTGTGTGTATGTATATATATATATATATATATATATATATGTATATGTGTGTGTGTGTGTGTGGATTCTCTCGTTATTTATTGCTTATCTATAAATGGGGTTTTGGTTTCCTTATTTTCATGTCTTTTCTTTGCAGATTTTTGGGGGTCTTGATTATGTCTTTTTGGATTGTATAGGAGTTTTTATTTTAATAGTTTTTCTTATGGTGGGTGGTCTTGAATGATTTGATGATTGGGATATTTTGCTCAATTTTTTAATTTATTTTATTTTTTTATTTTTACGGGGGCATTTTTTTTTTGACATTCGCATCACTTTACCTCCACTTTCCTTAGAGTGTATTCTGTATGTGTAAGATGATACATATTAGGCAAGCTCTGGCCGGCAGCAGCAGATTACTCAAACTGCCACACTGAGTGTTTTTCATTTGTCTGTTAACTGATAGCACTTCTTGTTTGTGTTATGCCTGCAGGTGTTTACTTCCTAGGTAAATATGCACAGAAAAAGATCCTTGAGATCCAGGAGAAGGCGACAACAGAATACATTGCTCAGGCCAGACGGCAGTTTCACTTTGAGAGCAACCAGAGGACCTGCAACATGACAGGTGGGTGGTGTCCTCTGTGTTCTGTCACGTAAAGTGACTAGAGACTAAAATTATAAACCAAACCGACAAAGTGCAACATGATGTTTGATACAGACTTTTTGGATTAAACCCAAAGCGCTTGACCTGGCTTAACCCTGATAGTCTATTAAAAGGGAAAGTCTCATAGAATGTATTTCATTTTTACCTGAACATTAGTTACAATTAGGGATGTCAATATGTCAGATTTTTGTGTCATGATTGCTGCCAGTGGAATAATCAGGATTTTACAATTATCAGGATTTTTGAAAGGATGGAAGAAAACACTGAGCATTGTATTGATCAAGCGTCATATTCAAACACTTTTTTTTAAAATTTGGTAACCTATGTTTATTCCTCTAAATAAAATACTTCAAGGATACAGGGATGGATGTGTATCCAAAAGGTGTTGGTACATGTAAGATGTGTTTGTTCCTTTATCAGCAGCATTCTAGCGTCAGGATCAGCGAATTGGACATATGTCAACAACAGCTACACCCTGGTTATCTTTTCTATAGTCCATGCAATCCCAAACTGCCGCTGTGATTCATTTTTTGGACGGCTATAATCATGTAATGTCAGTTTCGTCTGCCCTTCCCAGCTTTCCAATATGCTGGGTGATGTGCTGCTCACAGTGTGATCACCGTATACAGCATAACCCCACAAGAGTCCTGACAAGACTTGCATTACATTTCTCTGTCCTTCCTTGTTAACATCCCACGAGTCATGATTCGAAACTGTACTTCGTGAAACTGTTTTGCTTTTTGTGCTATGACTTTTATAATTGCCGTTTATAGTGAAATCAGTTAAACCCGACATCCCCGGCTGGTCACAAAAAACATCTGAATACAAGTGACTTCCTAAAATCTGGAGAAAAAAAACTGAAAACATACTAGAAATGGACAGAAAATCTGTAAGTAGTGACAGCAGTATAAATGAAAAAAAAAAGCAAAGATTGAAATTCTTATTATTAGTTGGCAGAGAATTACAAGGAAATTGACTGGAAGTTTCATGGAAATTTATCAGAACACCTGTCTGACAGTTCCCAGAATCTTAGAAATCAGCTAAAATGAAACAAAAACTAAATCTTTAGTGTGTGTGTGTGTGTGTGTGTGTGTGTGTGTGTGTGTGTGTGTGTGTGTGTGTGTGTGTGTGTGTGTGTGTGTGTTACAGTGCTATCCATGCTCCCCCCTCTGAGAGAAGCCATAGTCAATCAGCTGAACTCAGAAAATCTCACTGCTCTCCTGAAAACCAAGTGAGTCTGTGTAACTGATAACAGTGAGTCACACACACACTTTCACATACTCACTCATACTTTGATACACACACAGACACACCATTTGTCTGCATTCGATACTGGACTGTTAACTGAGTTGAAAAACGCAAACACTTTCATATAAACTGACAAATTACAAAATGCTATTTATAAAATCTTTGAGAAATGGTATGACAGTCAAACAAGAAAAAAATGAATTCAGTATGAAATGAACATCACCCAAAACTGCTTGGAAATTTTGTCGACATTTCAATTAAAATCAGATAAAGGTTGTTTGAAAAAAAAAATCACCTGGAAATCCCAATAAAAAACAGCTTGCAAACCAGGTCTTCTTTTTATTTTCCCACGTGTTGCAGGCCAGCAAATAAACTGGACATCTGGGAGGATTTAAAGATCATCAGTGAGTGTAAATGTGTCACATCATCACCTGGCTGTCGGGGTCCCTGCTCTGTTTGACCTTTGACCTGTGGACATTGTCAGGCTTCACCCGCAGCATTGTGGCCGTTTACAGCACCTGCATGCTGGTGGTCCTGCTGAGGGTCCAGCTCAACATCCTGGGGGGCTACCTTTACCTGGACAACTCCTTAAGCAAGACGCCCGAGGTCGGTTCCCATCGGCAGCACACAGAGCGAGCTGGAAATCACATGCAAGTTATTGTGAAATAATCTGAAAAGAATTTGGGAAAGAGCCTGAGAATTAATTTCAATTGACCTGAAGCTACATTTAAAACTGCCTCAAAATGAATATCAATCAGCTTGAAATTTGAGGTGCCATTGCCAAATTAATCATGACATTAACTCAACTTTAACAAAAGCTTCCCGGGATAGAACTCCAGTAAGCTGTTATATGATAAATGAAAATGTCAATTATTGCAAGGAATTGACACCAAGTAAATTGAGCAATCAGCAAGATTTAACGTTAAAATATTTTCAAGAAATTGCCTAATATATACTTCTATTGATCTGTGTGTGTGTGTGTGTGTGTGTGTGTGTGTGTGTGTGTGTGTCCATATATATGGATTTTTTTTTTTGGAGTATTCAAGAATTTTTCTCATATTTACTACAGTTAATGTAATAATTATTTGAAAATTAACAAGAACTGACCTAAATTTTAAATGTATGACTTCCTTTTTCAATTTCAAAAATATTGCACAAATTTGTTGTAAACTACTTAGCATTATGCTTGAAAAATGTTATTTCATGATGACTTAAAAAGTAAGAAGAAAAGACTGAAAAAGTGAAGATATTTGAGGTTTGGTCATCTCTGTCTCAGACGCCTCTGGCCCCCCCAGATGTCCAGCAACAGTATCTGTCCAGCATCCAGCACCTGTTGGGAGACGGTATGAGACAGACACACACGCACACACACACACTCAGACACACCACTGACACTGTGTGTGTCTACAGGTTTGACAGCGCTGATGACGCTGGTGAAGAAGGCCGTTCAGAACTCACTGGGCGGGTCAGTTTAATTGTTTATACCTCCTATGCTCAACATCTTTGTTCAGCTCTTTAATTATAATGTTTTAAATGAAAAAAAAATCATCCTCATGAAAATGATTGATTAGAAACTTACAAAAAAGCCCATAGAACCTAAAAGTAAGTGAAAAAACAGATGGAAAATTTAAAAGAATATGAGAATTATCATAAAGGAGTTATTTTGAATAAAGCAACAAATTACCTGAAAAATAAGTTTGAAATTGATAAAAAAAAAATCAGCAAGACTTGTGAGTAGACATGTTGACAGTGGCAACAACCACTTGGAAAATACTGAAAAAGGGAAAGAAATCGGATATGAAGTCAGCAGGAAAAAATTTTCATGTCATGTGTTCCTGTGACAGAGGAGTGAGACTGAAGTCCAGTGTGTGTTCAGGGTGCCGCTGAAGCAGAGCCTGTCCCTGCTGGAGGTGGAGCAGCAGCTGAGCTGGATCAGGGCCGAGGTGGAGGCCGACACCGAGCGGCCGCTGTCCTGGTACCTGCTGGCCGGTGACGAGGAGGCGCTACCTGACCAGGTTAAACCACACAAAGCCTAACACACCCACAAGGAACCTGCACAGAAGTCACCTGAAAGGCATTACAATATTTAACTCCTATTGCCGTATGTGTGCGTGTACGTGATTGTGTGTGTGTGCATTAAGGCGTGTGGGTTGACGGAGAGAGACGTGGTCACCATCAGACTCTTGAACGAGACGAGAGACATGCTGGACAGGTAAAGTGTGTGTGTGTGTTTGTGTGTATTATGTGTGCGTGTATAAATTGGAAGTAAACTGTGTATAAAAAGTGTGTGTGTGTGTGTGTGTGTGTGTGTGTGTGTGTGTGTGTGTGTGTGTGTGTGTGTGTGTGTTTCCAGTCCAAACTTCAGCATCGTGTTGAACTCTTGCTTACAACGGGGATTCTCTCGGCTCCTCGACAACCTGGCCGAGTTCTTTCGCCCGCCTCCCAGTGACTCCGCCCCCAGCTGCGCGCCTGACAGGTGAGTTTTTAAAAAAACTTTTTTAAAAGCCATTTCTTATTTACAGAGAGAGACAAACACAAGCAGATTTACTGTTGTTGAAATCATAATCTCTATCAAATCATCCAAAATACTTTGGGCCAAACGTTAAAGCCCATGTGATCATCGCATCACCCTTTCGAAGGCAGAATACAGTTGTTTTCTTCCCTTTTATTTCATGTTTTAAAAGAGAAAATCCACAGCGCTAATGCTTGAAGATGTAAAACCGCAATTATTTTAAATGGAAAAAGCCTCTCAATGCGAATGTATGGATTTGGATGTCGAACCATGGAACTGTCAACAGTGTCCGCAGCATCTTATTGCTAATTGAATTCATTTGTTTTGTGCGTGCGTCTCCAGCCTGTCTTCAATCAGCTTGCCGCTGGCAAAGATCATTCCCATCGTCAATGGTCAGATCAACTTCATCTGCAGTGAAACTCCCAATCACTTTGTCCAGGTGAGGAACACCTCCTCAGTCAAAATTGTCTTTAAGAGTAAAGACAAAGAAACAAACTGTATTTAAAACATTGGTAAAAATGATCAGCTGGAACAAAGTAAAGTTCTTCAGAGTAAGTTGTTTAATGTTCGGATAGATATTTTTAAACTATCTATAAAACTGGCAACCAAAAAAAACATCCTGAAATGTTTCTGTAAATTGCCGCAAAATACCTTGGATTTAATTTCATCAGTTACCCGCGAAAAGAAGTTTCACATTTTCTCAATGATAGCATTATATTACTATTAGATTTCTCAGGAGTTCTTTTTTTTTCTCCAAAAAAAAGGTTTAAAAAAAAAAAAAAGAAGTGATAGGGGGGAAAATGTAAATGACTGACAATCTATTTAAGAATTGGTTGAAAATACATGGAAATGTTTACAAGAAATTCCTTAATTTTAAAAATCACAAAAAAAGAAGTCCCAAAATGAATTGAAACAACTAAAAATGTCTTCAATTATGTTCAAATGACCTTGAGGATGAAAATACTTGCCCTCCGCTGCAGGACCTGCTCTTCAACAGCCAGGTGAAGGAGTTTGCGGCCAGCGTCTATGAGACCTTCAGTTCCCCCCAGGAGCTTCGCCAGTGACCCGCGGGGCGTCCCGAGTCCGAGGGGAAGGCCTTTCGAGCCCTTCCTCCCTCCGCCGACGGATCCCGGGAACCAGAGTCTCTCCTGACGCTTTTGGCCAGGTCGGACACGCTGGAAAGGAGGCTCATGTTGAATTTTAACCAAAACTCGGCCCGAGGTTTCCGGATGTTCCAGGTTTTATGGTGATTTTTCTCTCACTGTCCATTTGGCGTGCGCTTTTTTTAATTTCCTTTTTTTTTTTTTTTTAAACGACCCAAAGGAAGGACTTCAGACATTTACACTTGAATGTCTTCTGCTGCGCCCAAGTATCGTAGCGTTGAATGGGTTCCTTCACGCTGAGCCTGATTTGCTGTTTTAACTGTTTTTTTGTTTGTTTTTTTTACTCAGAGTAACTAGTAAATATAGGGAACTGGTCTCTGGTTGCTGGTCTGTCACGTCCTTCTTCTGAACAGGTGAAAACCACTTCAACACAATCCCCCCCCCGGCTGAAAACAGTTCTCAGTGATAGCCAGTGGCAACAGGCTCGGCTAACACGTGCACAGCTTCATGTGTCCAAATTAACATTTAAAGAAAAAAAAAAAAGAAAGACCAAAATCTTGTTTAATAGATAACGTATAGTTGTCAAGTACTCACCAGAATTTATTGTAGAGTTGCAAAAGTTAACGAGTGAATAAGCAGGAGGAAACTCGGGATGTGGCTCAATATGACCTGAATGGGTTTAAAAAACAGCAACAGAGGATCAGTTAAAAGAAAAGACAGTTACATATACTTATGAATTTAAAAGAAAATAGAAATTACCGGAAAGATGAAGCAACCATTTAATCTAAATGTCTAATAAGGACTGGCCTGAATGTAACTTTTTTTTTTAAATAAGTTATTTCTATCGATGAAGGCTTCCTGAACTCCTGTCGTCCACTTTTTTCTGCAAGTGTAGTTCTGACTTTTATCACCGTAACACGAAAATAGTCTTTTTTCTATAGTCCTGTCAAAAACTTTCTTATTCCCTTCCTACCCCGAAAATATCGGGTAGAAAGTCTCTCATGCAGAAAACTAGTTTTCAGGAAGCTTTATTTCCTTCTGGACAGAAAGTGACTCCATGGTTGACGGCCGTTGGTATCAGGACGCAACACTGCCTGCTCCCCAGCAGGTGGCGCTATCACACCATCATCCAGTGACTTCAACGCTCAAGAGAGAAAAGATCCTGGATGTGTCTGAAAGCGTCGGTTCATCTCATGAAATCGTGACAAGGATGTAAATATTTCTAATTAAGGAGAAAATAAACAGTGATTTAATAAACTTTCTGCCTTCTCGGTTCTTGTTCTTGTAATCCTTTATCTCACAATATTTTCCCAAAACAAATAACGCAGAATTATTTATTTTTTTAAGCAGAATAGAAGAAGCTGGTATGCTATGATGTAAGTTTCCTTTTGTAATTTTTATTTGTTTCTATTTCTATTTCTATGTGACTTACCTTTATTTTTTACCATTTCTTTATCTTAAATGTATTGAGAGTTATATATATATATATATATATATATATATATATATATATATATATGAGTTATACAGCTTTTTTCCATGAATTATTTTATTTCTGTCTTGAGTTTGTTTTTTTTAATTTTTTTTGTTTAATAGTTTTTGTTATTTCTTTCCAGTTCTTAATATTTTGTCATACGAAAATAAACATGAATGCTACCAGTAGATCAATCATCGACCATTTCTACTGTCCATCCGGGTGATTTCAAGAAAGTTGAAGAAGAGGGTGTTTTCAATTGATCATGCTTGATTTAAAAAAAAAAAAA
Organism: Fistularia tabacaria; assembly: GCA_901007705.1. Classification (NCBI taxonomy): domain Eukaryota; kingdom Metazoa; phylum Chordata; class Actinopteri; order Syngnathiformes; family Fistulariidae; genus Fistularia; species Fistularia tabacaria. The sequence goes on along the minus strand of CAAKHD010011155.1, from coordinate 39,547 downwards.
GAATTTAAGTTCAGTTAAACAAGACAAATATGGAATTTGTTTTTTTCTGAAAATTATGAAAAACCTTATATCAAGTGACATCATCACCAAAACCTAAATTTAACAGTTAAATAAATATTTCCCTCAAAGGTCCTGGTGATCAAGACTGAGATGATGAAAAATGGAATTTCAACATTTTTTTTCGCCCCCGCAAAAAATGAATGTCAATTATTTCTTCATACTCTTATTATGCAACACAGTAAAAAAATAAAATCCAGTTTCGCCAACTTTGCTCTTTGTCAGTGGTTTCGATGAGATTTGTCTATAATTATCCATATGATTACTATAAATAACAGTCATATAATAAGAAAAATGATGACAGGGCTGGGTCTGACGCACACACACACACACACACACACACATATCAGCTCAGTCAATCCCAATTTCAGCCAGTCAGCTTTGACCTTTTGACCTCATGAACCTGCGACCGAAGACAGTGAAAGCATCCTTTTGTTGTCATGGCGACACGGCAGCAGTCCATATCCCATAGGGATACATGAACACTTTGTGACCTCGAAAGGTTATTTTTCTTATTCTTTTCTACTGGGTCACCACGTGTCACATGACTGTTTGTGCGCTGTGACAGTCAGTCAGTCGTGATGAAACTGCGTCTAAGTGCGTCATGTGACTGAGCTCTTTTAAAAAAAGAAGGAAGAAGGAGAATCAACCTGTGTATTTTGATGAAAAAAATACACTTGGAGAAAAAAATCTAACTTTATTTGCACTTTGGCGATCATTTTGAAATAAACTTATTGAATGTCTGTTATTTTTTGCGTTTGTTGGAAGGATTGAAGCATAATTTCATAGGAAAATGACTCAATGGCAAAATTTTTTCACAAATTTTCCTGGGTTCTCACCAAAACTTAGTCATATATACTTGTCATATATATATATATACACACACAAAGTTATTTATGTATATATATATACAAACAAAGTTATTTATATATATACGTATGTATATGTATATGTGTACATATATATATAAATAACTTTGTAACACGTCAGTAATTACTCACTGATGTTTTTGTATTTTAGATAAAATCTTTTTTTTATTTGAATTTTATTGCATTACTTTATAGAATTTCATCTCGAATGAAAGGAAAGGTTTACAAAACAGTGGTGAGACCAGCGATGCTGTATGGTTTGGAGACAGTGACACTGAACAAAAGACAGGAGGCAGAGCTGGAGGTAGCAGAGGTGAAGATGTTGAGGTTCTCTTTAGGAGTGACCAGGATGGATAGGGTCAGGAATGAGTCCATCAGAGGGACAGCTCATGTTAGATGTTTTGGAGAGAAGGTCAGAGAAGCCAGACTGAGATGGTTGGGTCATGGACAGAGGAGGGATAGGGACTATATCGGTAGACAGATGCTGGAATTGGAGATGCCAGGCAGGAGGTCTAGAGGAAGACCGAAGAGAAGATTTATGGACTTAGTGAGAGAAGATATGAAGGTAGTTGGTGTGAGAGAGGAGGATACAGAAAAACAGGGTTAGATGGAGGAGGCTGATTCGCTGTGGCGACACCTGAAAGGGAAAAGCCAAAAGGAGAAGAAGACTTTATTGCAAACTACATTATGATTTCAAGCTGCTTTTAAATTCATTTTTTGGTAATTTCATAGATTTTTTTTTCATATTCATTAAATTTCGCTCCATTCACAGGGAATTGATATATAATTCAACTTTCTTGATAATGAGGGGATGAATTCTTTCAGTGGTTTGTGCTTCAGTTCTGCCGTTTCGCGTGGACTCTCCATGTTCCCCTATGGGTTTCTGCGGGTTCCCCAGTTTCCTCCCACAGTCCAAAAACATGCAATAGGTTCATTGGAGACAGTAACTTGCCCACAGGCATGAATGACAGAGTATCTCTATATGACGTATGAATAAGAGTGATTGACTTGGCTTATACCTGGTAGCTGTTTCATAATCTTATTCATTTTCCAAATTTTAGTAAAAAAAACAAGATTTTTTTAAACTTATTTCCTTACTCATATTTGTGTGAGAACCGAGTGATTCTGAGATAATTTAATCTCTAATTTTATATTTTAAAAAATTTGATAAATGGTTCAAGATTTTTCACAATTTTTAGGACATTTTCTTGTACATTTTCAGAAACAATATTTTCCATAACACATTGATATATAATTGTAGATTAGGTTCTTTCTGAGACCCAAGTTTTGCTTTCCTCCAGAACTTTTTATTGACTTTTTAAGGTGTTTTTTTTCCCTCTCGAAAATTTAAGGACTATTCTAATTAACTTAAATATCAATTCCACTAATTCAATGGCATTTTTTGTGTTTTCATTGCTGATTTTTATCAAAATTATTGGTTTTGATTTTTTTTTTATACTGGGGAAATCGTAAAAGTACATTTTTTGCAAGTTTTTAATTATTCCTTGTAAATTTTAGGATAAACGCTCTCATGGTTAATATGTCCTATAATATATTTCAAAAAAATCTGATTAAGTTTAAGATATCTTCTCAGGGGAGAAGCCTGTCTGGCTCTGTAGTTACATCATATAGATTTCAGGGTGATTATGTGCCATTTGAAAACGGAAGGGGGGAAAAAAATAATCTGAAACCTAAAAAGAAATTCCATAAAAACTTCCCCAAATTACCTAAAAATACGTGTAGCTTTACCATTTCATCACAGGCGTCATTTGACGACCAGAGAAATTTGGAAACCTGCTGAGTGACTTGTGTCATCTGACACGAGCAGACTGAGTCTGTTTCAAGATTTTCTGAAATATTACAGCGATTCAAGAAGTTTTGCTTCTATCTATATTCCTAAAAATAATTGATGACGATATGTTCAATTATATATTTAATTGAAAACTTTATCAACAATAATAGATACATACTCATACAACAATAATAGATACATACTCTTACTTTTAATTATTAAAGAAAAGACAAAAAACTGGCTGTGAGATACAAAAAAAATAGCTAAGGAGTAAGAAAGTAAGACGTCACCTGTACACAGCAAAAAAAAAACAGCTCAAAATGAATTTGAAATCACCAGAAAATTAGTTATTGATAAAAAAAAAAACAATCTCAATAGTGTTAATAAAAATCTGCACAGAACGTCCAGGAAAACGGAATCGCTAGAAATAAAAAAATGAGCAGAAAGAAGAAAAAATTGAGAAAATGCACTTCAAAATCAGCAAGAATTCACTGAAAACGTCAAGCTGGGGATGTCAGTCTTAAGAAACCGGCTTCTATCACTGGAACAAACACAGATAAATCAGTTTCATACCTGCAGGAACATCAACCAGCGGAACGTGAGCAGAATGTGATGAAGGCTGACTCACAACAGCACACGCTGCTGACATCATGCTTTGTGTGCACGTGTGCAAGTGTGAGTGCGTGTGTGTGTGTGTGTGTGTGTGTGTGTGTGTGTGAGTCATTTACAGTAACACAGTAACCTATAACAGCAGGCCTCCGCGTTTCTACATTATTGATTAAGCCGCGATCCGATTGGCTGCCCGCCATCAGGCCTCATTACCTGATAATCCCGGCCAAAGCCGATTGGTCGACAGCGGATCCCCTCGGTCCAGGATGCAGGGGATGATGCAGGCTGAGGTCACGCTTCTGAAGGGAGGGGTGATGTCATCACACCTGAGCCCTCTGATTGGATGCAGAGAAGGACAGTGTGAGGAGAAAAAAGCAGGTCATGTGTCTTTGTTTACTTCTAAACCTCTCAATTCTATTGTATTCAATTCCATTCTATTCTACTCTAATACACTTCATGCAGTGGAAAACATAAATATAGAAAGGTTTTAGATAGCAGATATAAAGTATTCATAATACAACACATCAAATAAATACATAATAAATATTATATGCCCTCTCTCTGTCTCTGTCTGCCACACATACACACCCACACACACATATAAATATATTATAGCAGTTGTTTTGTTGTCAGTATTGTTATAATCATCACTATTATTATAATAACGGTTATAGGAGATAGTAGCAGCAGCAGCTGGAGAAATACGAGTTGTGGGATCACTGGCAATATTGTTTGCAGTAATTGTAATTTGAAAACAAAAATTCTCACATTGTTGTACTTATTGTCATATCTTGCTATTTATATGTACGATGATATTGGTAATAGTACTATCAATATTTTTATCATTGTTGTTATTGTTCATTCGATTATGATTTTAGCTGTTGTTGTGAAGTGTGTTGCCATTGTTGTGGTTATCATTCTTAATGTTGTTGTTTTTGTGAAGTTTGCTGGTTATAATTATGACCGTTGTTGTTTTGATGACAGAAAACAACAGCGCTGGGAGCTACGTGATGAAATGAGAACAGTGACGGGGTCATGTGACCCGTGAAGCAGGAAGTGCTTGTTGAAAAAGAAAGTGCTGCGTCATGATTACCGTCATGTGTCATGATAAACAGAATCAGGAAGTGTTTTGAAAAAACATGCACAGGAGTCTCTGTGATGGGAAAGACTTTGTTTTCTTCTCATCAGCAGGGGAAAGGTGACAAATTCAACACTCTTTTGATAAAAATGTTGAAACGCCGTACTCGGAATACATTATTATTTTCCATTTATCAGTTATATCAGTTAGAAACCCTCAGTTATTCTTTAAAACAGAAGCTCTCATTTGTTGAAATAATTTTATGGTCATTTTCTTGTGATTAGTTATTGATACCCTTCAGATTATCTAGAGTAAATTGTTAAGATACAAATGATTTCCTGGTTTACCCGGAATAATGGAGCTCATTTTTTATTATTTTAAGAGATTTGTCAGAATTTGAAGTTATTTGTGATGATTAAATGAGAAGTCTGTTTAATTTTGATCATTGTTGTCCATCCTAATTTTTCATTAATTTCTAACCTAAATATTGTCATGATAGGTGCAGGGGTTTGACCCAAACGTAAGGATAGTCTAAGGGGGTGAGGGGTAAGAGGGGTTTATTTACAAAAGAGTGACGTGCACTTGCAAGACGTAGCACTTGCGAAACGTAGAACTTGCTAGACGTAGCACTTGCGAGGAGAGAAGAGACATAGCACTTGGGAACCAGCAAGGAAGGGGTGAGACTTGGAATTAGCGTGGAAGGGGCAAGGGAGGGACGTGACGCAAGGTAGGTAATATCATATCAATGCAACAGTCTGCTGGACAAGCAGCAGCGGGATCCCAACAAATATGTGCATCTATTAATGTATTTCTGTATTATTGATTGTGACGTGAGATTTATGTACATATATTTTTTTGTCAATTTCTTTCCCACTTCCTTTGCTCGTTGCATCTTTTTAGGAATTTACACACAAAAAATATCAACAAAAAACTATGAATCTATTTCTCAAACAAGTGAAATCAGAAACTTATTTCGCCAGTGAGGAAGACTGCCGATCACACCGCCATCATGGCTGTGGCTTGAAATCCGTGGTCAGTCAGGAAGTTACTCACTCAGAAGATATATTTCTATTTGATGATAAGAAGCAGTGTAAGTCGTTTTGTTGTTTTATTGTATTTATCATCAGTACGAATGTTTTCAAAACTCATGCTGAGATTAGTTTGTCGCTGACCGATGTTTTCGGCTTCCTGCTCACGACCTTTGCATTCACGGGTCTTTTAAAAAGACATATCTAGGCGTTCTTGGAAATTGTATTTTTGCGACGACTCTACTTATCTTTATGCAAATGCATGGCAGCAGCTCAGGTAGGTAAACAAATCCCTCCATGTGTAATCTCTGTGCTAAATTTAGCAACCAAAGAGCCACTAGGTGGCGCTTCCTTAAAAAAAAAAAAAGGTTAGAAAAATAAATTTTCAATCTTGTTTTGCTGGAAAACCTAAATGTTCAGTTTTGTTAGGTTTTGAAATGTATCCATTAAAAAGAACCCCAATAAGTAACAAAGCTAATATTATCCCTGAACGTCAGCGTCTATTTACACGCTTGTTAAAGTCAAACTCCCATGTTACGACGTGGCTTTGAGCCGACGGATCCAGATGAAGATCCATATCACTCAACTCCTCATTGGTGTCTGTTTGTGTGTGTGTGTGTGTGTGTGTGTGTGTGTGTATACTGTAGGTGTGTGTCACAGCTGCCCAGTTTACACATGATCTAAAAATAATGGGAGGTTTGTGACGCCACGTTGAGCCGTGAGAGTCGGGGATCCTGGGCCGCGTCCCGTTCCAAAGCACACACAAGTAGAATCACAAAGAAAAAGAAAAAAAAAAGAAATTAAAAAGATTTTGGTTGAAACAATTCTATCAACTCTGATTTTTCCTTTTTCTCCCTAAAAGTTCTTTGTATGCCACAACCCGCTACAGACAACAACCAGGAGGTTTGAAACAGGAAGTGTAATTTTATTTCAAGTGACCCTGAAGCCAGAGGTGAAAATATTAACCTTCAAGGGCATCGAGGAAACGACACCCCGGAGGCAGAAATCCAAGCGATTGCGGTAAAAAAATACATGGAATGCAGCTGGTGGCTCTCCCGGGTTGGGAGCTGAGCCGGCCCGAAGGGGTTGGTCGTCACGGTGACAGGGCCGTAAACAAACAAAGACAGGGAGTGAATGGGAGGCTGCTAGCAGGCAGGCAGAGTTTCCCTCCAAACACCGGGGCGACAATCCACAATGAGCTTTTGTTTCCGGGGAACCTTCAGTCCGTCCCTGGCGGAAAAAAAACATCGAATCCTCCCTCATCTTTCACCTGCTGATGTTCGGGGGCCGGAAAGAAGAAATTAAATGACTCAATAAGTTGACAAAAATGACTAACTTTTAGTGATTTTGAATTAATTTCTGGCTCGATTCTTATGAAATTGTCACCTATTTTTCAGGAAATTTTCATTTTCAATCAGATCCCCGCCCCAGAGGACAACATGGATAGTTTGTTTTTCGAATTATAAGCACGATGTAATTAAATTATTCAGCTCAACGGGGGACGTCAATCAGTCTGGCCTTACCTCAGAAAAAGTTGCAATACAGTGGAAATTAACCCCGAGCTCATTCTCAGAGGGCCGACGAGCAAAGCGACCTATGTTCATGTGACTCATGTCGTTCGCGTCACGCTCCAAGGTGCCAACGCACCAGGAGGGAAAACTGGTTTCACTCCATTCTCAGATGAAAAGCAATAAATGAAAAAAAAAGAAACCGAAGAGCGAGCTTTCATCCCCGAAACCTGAAATGCGATCGGGTTTCGTTGACGGCTGCTATACCGCTTTGCTCCATAGGGGGCAGCAGTGCGACCTCTGTTACCCGAGGGATTTCATGAAACAGCTGCCTTAAACCGATGATTTAATCTTTCCTTTGAGAGCGCAAATAGTTTTCTCCCACAGCCCGAAGGCCTCAGGCAATTGCCAGTCAAAGATATATTCCAGTCTATTTTACTTTTTACTATGTTATATTTTGTTGAAAAAAAAAAAAAATTAACCCAAGTTACCTAAAATGCATTTTTTTAATGTTAGGGTATTTTTCATGTGATTTTATCAAAAATTCTTATCAACTTGAATTAATTTAAAAAAATATTTCCAAGTCTTGATATACTGATAAAAATAATAATAATTAAACTAAGTGGAAGGATGACAATAACTAGAACAACTATTACCACTATTACTTTTATTACTGTTATTGTTATTGTTATTATTTTTATGCTACTTCTAAATCATTCCTGGCTGAATGTTGATATTTGAAGTCAGACATGAAGGTGATGATTAAATTATTCATTTATAGCTGAGTTAACAACCCAAACATGCATGCACACATTCGCATGCACACGCATACACACACACACACGCACATACACGTGCACACACACACACACACACACACACACACACACACACACACACACACACACACACACACACACACACACACACACACACAAACACACACACACACACACACACAAACATAATACGTGATGCACACAAAAAATAAATATTTGTGATTTAGT
>CAAKHD010011155.1:12775-31579 GCA_901007705.1 Fistularia tabacaria | reverse complement strand
GTGTGTGTGTGCGTGTGTGTGTGCGTGTGTGTGTGTGTGCGTGTGTGTGTGTGTGTGTGTGTGTTGGGGGGTCCGGACAGCAAGTGAAGATGAGCATCTTCATCACTTCATCAGATCCGACGTCTCTGCAGCGTCTCACGGAACACACCCACACACTCGCGCACACGCATACACACACACACACACACACACACACACACACACACACACACACACACACACACACACACACACACACACACACACACACACAGACACACACACACACACGCACAAACGCACGCACACACACACACACAAGCATAATCCACGTTGGACAAGCAAAACATTAATTTGTGATTTTGAGTTTGAGATTCAGGAACATGAAAAGTTCATCAGTAATCTTTGGCAGCGGATTACTTTCCGTGTGGCACTGAGCTCAGAAGATTTTTACTTTTTCCTTCCTGATTATTTGTTAATATTTATCAAATATACAAGGTAATTTGTCACTCAAAATTTGCTTGACGAAAAAAAAGGAAAATAAGAAATTTAAAAAAAATGGTTGCAAAGAAATCTTGACTGAGGAAATGAAAAAAACAACTTAAAATGAAAAAAAAAAAAGAAAACAGGAAAATCACCGGCGCAGAGGGCTGAAAGGAAATATTTTTATCTATTGGACTTGAAACACGTTGAGCAGAAACGTGACGGGTACCTGAGGAGAGTTCAAAGTGTCAAATCATGGTTTGTGTGTTTTCACTTGAGACGAATAAAATGCAACACAGCAGGAAGTGATGAAAGGCCTTCAAATATGGGAAATGAAGTAAAATAAAATAGTTAGCATTAACAGATAATGCAAGTGGATGAAATCAATCAGCCAATATAGTAATAAAATATAAATTAAATGAAAGTGTTGTACATTTAAACAGGAAATGACACAATGAATCCTACAGTGGTCACAAAGATGGTAGAAAAAAATCAAAATAGACCGAAAATGGAAACAATAAAGTTCATGAGGTGGAAAGTAAACAACTGCAATAACTAATAGAGTTGGTCCTTAGAATAAAAAGCTAGGATATGATGGCACAAGTAGTAAAATAAAATAAAATAAAATAAAATAAAATAAAATAAAATGTAGGATAAAACCGAAATAATGATTGAATGAAAATGAAATAAATTAAAATATTACATTACAAATTCATATGAATCTCAGCGCCCGACAGGAAACAGGTGAGGCTGGTTTGCCACGGGACGACAGAGCTGCCTCTGTCTGAGAGTCCCCGTAATGAACAGCCTTTTCAGGACGAATCTGCGGTTTAAAGTGACGCGGGGTGGTGGTGCGGTCGGGGGGCGTCGGAGTCAAAGTGCGACAAAAGAAAAGCTGTTCACCAGTAAACAACTCTGAGCCGCTTTTTTGCAGCAGTTACTCAACAAGACAGTCAAAAACAGGAACAAGACACAGGCTGGGAATTAGCAACAACCGACCTACATAAGCAGCTAACTACCAAATAGATTGGCGGATTAAAAAGAAAAAAAAGATTAAGATTTTGTAAAAACATCCCAGATATAGCGAGAATTCAGAAAAAAGTTATGGTTATGATTATGATTATGATTATTACTACTATTATTATTATTATGTTAAAAGCAAAAGAGAAAACCCCAACTTTAGATATCCACCAACTAAAACCCAAAACTAAACACAAGAAATCAAAAGAAAATAAATTCAAAAAATATACTAAAAGGATCTGAATCTCTGAATATGATGTCAAATATATTTCAAAGGAAACCCCCAAAACTAGTTACTTATTACTATAAAAGATGGAAGACTTTTGCCCTGACCTTTAGTTCCACTTTTGGAAAATACATAAGAAAAATAAACAATAAATTGAAAAAAAGATGATTGGCCAAAACAGAGAAACATTGAAATAAATAAAGTTTAAAAAGAGAATTCCAAATTAGGGACAAATTACCACAGAAATGGAAAGAAATTTGCAAAGCACTTTAGGAAAATGAGCAAGACCACATTTTCTTGAGAAGGAATCTGCATCTGAATTGGACTGAGGAAAAAAAAATGTAAAAAAAGAGACGTGTCAAGTCATGGCAGTTTCAGTGACCCGGTTCCTTGAGAGAAGATTGTGACCTTTGACCCGGTTCTTTCTCACAGAGGCAGAGAGAAGACGACAAGGGAAACAGATAACGGGGCTTAAAAACCGGCTCACACTTTGACTCTGTTGTATCACAGGAATCTGGAGTCGTCATCGTGACCTTCATCCCATTTTAGAGCCGCTCTCATCAGGATGAATCATAACCACTTTTATCTGCATGCATTCATTAAGTGGCTGATGGACTTTTTATTCAAACTACAACAACAATAATCAACGACAACAACCTAATGATATTTCAGGTGCAGAAAAACGTTTGGCCCCAAAATCGACAAACACAAACGATTAATTTGTGTTAAGCATACTAGCATTCACCCTCTCATTCATACGTCAAGTACAGCCCAACAAGCATTCACCCTTTCATTCCCTTCATATAACATTGAACCATTCAGTCTCTCATTCACTTGTCATATAGAGACATACTAGCATTCACCCACTCATTCACAAGTCAAACAGAGACAAACAACCATTCACTTGTTCATTCATGTCACATAAAGACATAAAACTATTCACGCCCTCATTCACGCATCATATAGAGAAAAAAACAATAATTCACTCACTTTTTCATTTCTCATATAGAGACATAAAACCATTCATCCCCTCATTCACTTGTCATATAGAGACAGAGAGCTATTCACCCTCTCATTCACTCATCACACAGAGCCATACTAGCCCTCACGCTATCATTCATATAGAGATAATACTATTCACGCTCTCATTCACACATCAGATAGAGAAATGGAGACATACAACCATTCATCCTCTCATTCATTTGGGATATAGAGACAAACAGTAGTCACCCTATCATTCACTTCATATAAAAGCATTCTGGCATTCGCTCACTCATTCACACATCATGTAGATATCCAACAACCATTCACTCGCTCATTCAATTCTCATATAGAGACATAAAACCATTCACCCTCTCATTCACTTCATATAGAGGTACACGAGCATCCCCTCTATCATTCACTCATCATGTTGAGACAAACAGCGATTAACTCACTGATTCACTGGTCAGATAGAAACCCAAAACCATTCATTCTCTCATTGAGCAATCTGGGCAATTTGGAGCCTCCACTGAACCTCCTGCACGTTTTTGGACTATGGGAGGAAACTGGAGAACCCGGAGGAAACCCATGCAGACACGGGAAGAACATGCAAGCTCCACACAGAAAGGCCCCCATGTCAGGCTCGAACCACAGACCTTCTCAGATATATTCTCGGAATTTTTTTTCAAAAAAAGAACCTTCAAGAAAACTACAAATATAGGAATGGTCAAAAACTAGCCAGATTTTTTTCAGGGGGAAAATGATCAAAAAACACAACTACAATTTTCGATAAATGCCCCATGTTAGCTGAAATAGACTAAGAAATCCATTGAAAAAAAAGGCAAAACCAGAAAACATTTGACAGAAAATTGTGGATTTGGCAAAGAATAATTACTCAAAAATGTGGTAAACAATAATTTCAACACAATTCAGACAATACCATAAAATATGTAAAAAAAAAAAACAACAACAACTGAGAAATAGTGAAGAAAATAACCCAATACACCAAATTTTGTAAAAAAAAAAAAAATTAAATGGATAAATAAAAATTAAAAAAGAACTAAAAATAATCATGAATCCTGAAAATTAAACAAAGAAAGAAAAGAAAGATGAAGAAGGGGTGAGTCGCGGTGACGTCACCCTGACCTTCAGCCGGGTTCAGACCCGCTCCAGTTAGATGATTCATGACCGCACTGATCTGTTTGCCTGCAGCAGCACGACAGCGATCCAGAAGTTGGCACAAACAAAACCGTAATAACCTGTGAAAATTCAAGAGAAAATACTCAGTTGATAAGGAAGAAATTTAAACAATTTACCTAAATCAACCCATTAAAAACTACCTGGGGAGTTTTACAATTTTAACACGAAAATACTGAAAATATAGAACTACATATCCTAGATTTATCATAAATAGACACCAAAAAAAGATGCATGTGTTATTCTACTTTATGTTATGTTATGTTATGTTATGTTATGTTATGTTATGTTATGTTATGTTATGTTATGTTATGTTATGTTATGTTATGTTATGTTATGTTATTATTTCATGTAATTTTATATGATTTCATATCATATCATGTGGTCTGACTATGTTACTTTATTCTAGTATCCTTGAGTATTTGACAGTCGTTTGTGAAAAAGCAAGGCTTTTTCTAACAAGGAACCTGTTTGAGGATATTTGGACATCACAAAAAAAACATCCTCAAAATTTCAGGTTTTATGAAAGTGATTTTCATTCATTCATTACCTTTCTATCATATTACAGTCAGGGCATCCAAATATTCAACCTCTCATTCACACGTCAGGGTAAAATTAAGGTTTCCATTGTACTTACTGTATGTTTTTGGACTTTGGGAGGAAACTGGAGAACCCGGAGGAAACCCACGCAGACACGGGGGGAACACGCAGAGAGGCTAAAAGCCCCACGAGTGGGAATCAAACATGAGATTCTCAAGCAGGACAAAAACAGTAGGATAATATGAAATGATATACACATCAATTTTTTTCTATTTTGTTTTGTTCAGATACAGACAAGGTCGAACGTGATTGGGCAGATTCACAGCCAGGATTTTACCGGAACGTCCAACACCGACATCCGTGTCGACTGGAGGAAATGGCTTCTCCGGAGGGCGGGGAGGGGCCTTTCCAGGATTCCCCGTGATGAGGAGAAGCTGAGAGAGAAGCAGAGGAGGAGGAGGAGGAGGAGGGGGAAAAGGAGGAAGAGCCGCTGCTTCCCGGAAAGGGTGACGTAATCCGGCCGCTAGCAGGAGTGGAAGGAGGGCACAGCATTCAATAAATATGAAGCCTGAAAAAATAAATTACCAAAAATATTTACAGATGAATAAATAAATGCGTGATGGTGGATGAAATAAATAAAAGGTCTAAATTAAATGAATGACTTAAAATCGAAATTGAGTTGGAGGAGGGGAAAGAACTCGAATGAAAATAGTCAAAAAAAATCACAAATCGAAGAAATCAAGTAACCAGAATCCACTTAATTATTTTGCGGGAAAAATCCAGAAAATTTGTAAAAAAGACACTAAATAAAATGATAATAATCACAATAAAAATCATCATCATCATCATCATCATCATCATCATAACAACAACAATGGCCATTACCAACCATTACAATCAAAATGAACTGAAATTGTGAAAATTAATACATCAAAAATCGTTTTAAGTCATAATCAGAATCATTCACAATATTACTGCTGATTAAAGTGTATAGTCTTACATTATCATTTATAACGGCTATTTCATTTTATCCTAAGTATTGTGGAACGAGTGTGTCATTATATTATAAATATTTGGTATTGCACTTGAAAGAAACTGTTCAAAGTAAGTTTTGAATTTTATATATTCTTTTTTTTTTTACAAGAAATCGCAGCAGCGTCATCTCTGCTCAACAGCACTAGGTGACATCAGCCTCCCTTCCAGGAAATAATGCCTCTTCATCCTCACGCCGGCTTTAACGGGCACCCGGAGGGAAACCGGGAAGAGACGACGTTAGGATGGGAAGCCTCACCGCCACCGCCACCCCCACCAACCCGCCTCCTCCTCCTCCACCATCACCAGCTCCCCGTCCTCCCACGACACAGAGCATCATCACTGAGCTCTTGTGTTTCATTATCAGCCAATTCAGCGCTGAGGTTCAGTCCGCAGCCACAACAGGCCCACAAACAATCCTTTGTTCCTAATCCAGGCGTAGGGGGGTGGGGGAGGGATTAAACAACGTTACAAATAATCCGCTTCTGTCCCCCCCGAAACAATCTCCATCATTGTCCCCTCCAGACTCATCAGTGCTGCACCTTGAGGTCATTCTGTGGGGCTTCTTAATGGGTCCAAATGTCACCGTGGAGTAAAAAGAGACATAATGTATTGTTTCTCCCAAACATTAATAAAGTCACTCAGAGTTAAATGAATAAGCACTTCAGCACTGAAACATGTGTAAAATAACTGGAAAATCCAGAAAACTAGCTAAGAAAAATATTGTAGTAAGATTAGCAACACAAACACGTACGACGATTGCTGAAATAAAGATAAGGTTCTGAAAGTTAGCACAAGAAATTAAGCTATCATTGCAGAAAATCAATACCTGAAAGAAAAATAAGAATAAAGCGTGAACAAAATATACCGATAAATTCAATGAAAAATGCAATATAATCTGATACACAAACATGAATATTAGAAAGCTTTATAGTTCACAGTGTATGGATGTTTACATTTTAATATTCAGGATTAGCTGGATTTTAGTTCCTCAGAAACCAGCAAGTGTTTCTCTTCGTTTCTACATGAATTTATCACGTCCTTTTCTTCCTCTTAGGTTTCTGAGAGGCGGCCGAAGTGAAAAGAAAAGCACAAACAACCCCGGTTATTAAACCTCCCTCTCAAAACTCAAGGAAGTAGATTGAACCAGCAGGAGCAGGAGTTTCTACAACATACCGAGCCAGTTATCTGATTTATTGATTTAAAGTAGTTTAAAATTTGAAAAAAAAGGAAAAAAAAAAGAGGAGAGCCGTAATAATGTTTATATATCCAGTCTGGTAAATGTCTAGGGATCAATACGCTGCATCTGCTTATTGTCTGGTTGACTAAGTAGAAGACATTAGCTCAGGTTAGCAAGCTGACTCAACAAGGACTTCCTGTAAGAGACAGGGACAAGGGGTGGGGCTACTTTGTGAAGAAGTAAATTATGTTCAATAACTGTGTACTTTTCATTGCCTGAGCGAGTTTATCAGGAAATATGTTACCATCATAACACTGTCTGTTCCAGCAGATATGATGAAACTGCTCGCAAGTGAACTTGAGGAGTTATGTATGCATGGCCATCTGACTCAGCTGGGCATTAGCTCAAGTTAGCTAAGTGACTCAGCAGGGACTGAAGTGGAGCGCCTTATTACATGGACATAAACAGAACTAAGTAAATATTATTGTCCAGGATATCATGACAAAACATCGGCTTGTTAGCTCTGTGACTGAGAATGAGAGATTAGCTCCAGATAGCTAGCTCGCTTTGCACTGACTCGCAGTGGTTGGGTTGTTATTGGAGCCTGGCTACTTTCCGGGGTACCACGATGGATTTTATCACATAATAATACACGCCCCCGGTGAAAGGTCTTTACGCACTTGACTTTTGTTTGTCTTGCGTAATTGGTCAGAAGTTTGAAGTTGGCATGGTTAACGCAGAAAAGCAGAAGTGTTGACTATACCACTTTTCTCATCATGCGGGAGGTTGCACAATAGGTTTCGAGATGAGACAATGAAACGGTGAGCTATGAAAAGCTATGTAACGTGTCTAGTGAAGCAGATAAAGACACGCAAATAGCTAGTAATTCTTGGACAGAGACGCCCGAACGTTGCGCACTGAGGAGAGCGTCTTTCCCAAAACATGGCGATACGTTTGCTAACATATTCGCAAAGGCCAACGGGCGTGTACACCTCATTGCAGTGGCTCAATCCTCACATTAAACACTGAAATGACCATTGTCCCACTCTCTGCCGTTGTCACCGTGCTATCGTAGCATTGTTGTTGTCTTTTTCTGTCCGAATACCCAAATGCTTCCTTGAGTGTGACGTCAGGGCGGGCGCCAATGAGGACTTCCTGGGGGTTCTGCAGCCTCGTTTCTCACAAACAATGAAACGTCAAATCCGGAAAAAACTTTGTCCTCGTTCTTGCTGGTTTTAGAAAAAGAGAAAAAAATGTATCACTTTTTCTGGAGTTTATATACTGGATCTACATTCATTCATTCATTCATTATCTATCTAGCTGTCATTGGGCAAGAGGCAGGGTACACTATATATATATATATATATATATATATATATATATTTCTATGCATGCAATTTTTTAATTAGCAAGTCAGTCTGCTGACTCAGCAGGAAATATTAGCCCTAGTTAGTTAAGTGTCTCAACTGGGACTAAAAGGCTTTATTAACCGGTAGTCAAGGGCCAGGCAAGAGGTCAAGCTAGGCTAATTACGCAGCATTCTCGTTCTACGTCACCATTCATTCGTGGTGACCAACATTTTTTCTCACAGACGCTGTTTTTTTTAAATGCAACTCCATGAAATACTGAAAAAAAAGGGGAGATTGTTTACAATTAACCACCACACCTGTAGTGACTGCTGTTCGGCAAGAACATTCAATGGCAGGCAATCTTGTCAAATTATCTGGCATGCTGGCTTTCTTGTGATTTTCACTTTCTGTTTGGTAGAGTCTCGCTGAAAGTAACTTGTATTTGCCATCATAGTGAAACTCAGCAGCTCCTCTGCTGCTTTCGCTTGATGCTCAAGCCTCATCTATAAGTTCATGATCTATGAAGCTTGGAGAAAAGAGAGCAGACTTTAGGAGATGTTTTATTCTCATCAACTCTGCCTGTGTTTCGTTGAATTAACTCATCGCCTACATAGCTGTTCTGCGTAGCTGCGTTTTACGTAGTTGCAAACTTCTTCGCTTGTCATTGCAACAGCCGTGTATTCTCTCACAGCTGTTTTATTTCCTCTTTTAAGATGAAACTGATTAATTCACCGTGTTCATTTCACTGTTTGGCCCTCTCGATGACCTCATCCACATGATTCACTGAAAAAAACCCTTGGACTGATTTATGTGACTCAAATCCAACTTTCAGGTTAATATACATTTTTCCATCAAACGGTATGATGGCAATATTCAGCACCACATAACCAACTTCACTATCGCATTTGTGATTTCTATAGTTCAAAAAAACCCTCTACAGTCGTTGCCAAAAGTTTTGAAAGAAATGAAATGAATTTGCTGTGAACGAGACTTTAATTTAAGCATTTTTGCAAAAGATAAAATTACAGAAAATATATAATCATTTAAAATACATATCTAAAAAAAGCATTGAAAGAGACCAAATTTGGACACATATACAAATAATAATAATAATTAATATTATATACACTGTATGAATTTGGTGATTATTTTCCCTAATTTTGAATCATATGACAAATATAGTGGCTTGGGGAAAAAAGCAACCGAAACCAACAGAAAAAGAAACAGACCAAAAATTCACATTTTGGAAAAAAAAGACCCAATCTATAATGTAATTTATCCCTCAAAAAAAAAAAAAAAAAAAAACTTCACCCACGTCTCTAAGTGTAATCAAGTATACGTGTTGAATAAAACAGTGACAAATACTTTTATCACACGATTAACAGAATCGACCGCCAGGATTAGAAAATAGAAAATAAAAACCACATTACCAAAAAAAATCTGTTTAAATCCCCCCGCCCACCCCTTTTCATTTTTTTTTTAGAAGATAGATATAGAAATAGAACAAAATTGACCGCCAGGATGAAGCTCTACAAAAAAAAAATTAAAATAACAACCACATTATAAATAAATAAAAATCTGTTTTAAATCCCCCCACCCACCCCATTTTTTTTTTAAAGAAGTTATGCCTGAAAAAAATTCAATGTCAGAGCTCGACCAATGGCGATGGGATTGTTACTTCTTGGCAGGACAGACAGATAAATTTACACTAAACTGCGCTTTGGCAATGACTGATTGTCTTCACTTGTAAAAATAGAGAACATCATTTTTAACCGGCGGCTTCGGGTTTCAATCACACGTTATTAATAGTCAACAGGGTCAGTGGTGACGTCATCAATCTGGATCACCACGCTGACCTCGTAAACTTTTCAACACCTGTCTGGTCGGCCTCAGGCATGCGCATGCATATGTGTGTGTGTGTGTGTGTGTGCGTGTGTGTGTGTGTGTATGTCTTCATTGTGCATCCTTCCAAAAATAAAAATAAAATGAAAAAAAAAAGAAGCTATATGCAGTGGGCCTTGGCTTTTATTAGCGCAAACGTCACAAGCCCAAAGTGGAAAGGCGGGTCGTGCCCGTTATGAAATGAATCATTTACTTTCACCATCGGTTGTAAGACGCTAATTGTTATTTTTTATGTGTGTCAAAAGTCGAATGAAAGGATTCAGTGCCCGATAGCGGTACAAAATAAAACAAAAAAATACACATTATTATTAATCTGATTAATGAATTAAAAGCAAGACATTACCTTAGAATGTGTCCTAATAAACACAGAAAATACTGTTCAGAAATGTAAATAATGTTTTTTTCTTTGCTTTTAAATCTGATCTGACAGCCGTACCTCATTTTCAAACTGGAGATTACAGGGTTTGGTAGCCATCTCAGGTTAGTCCTGATCTAGAAAGTCTTGTTCACATTGACGTTTATAAGCGTGGAACCATGGACCATTTTATTTTTGTGGGATCAAAATTGCTGAGGGGAAACACTCTCGTGGCCATGGGTCAAATATCTTTTAAACAGGTCAATTTTGGACAAATTATAACTTCTGCTCCTTTGGAATTAAAATTTCTTTCTATTATTTCGAATTAACGCCACCTAGCCGGTCTTGAAACATCGTAACAATCAATTTTTAACCTGAAACGATCCTTACTCTGATAGCATTTCATCTTTTTAACCTTTCATTTTTTCTTAAATATTTATGTCACATACTCTGGGAATTTTTTTTTTACTATTTTCTAGACATCTTTCTAAGACACCTTTCAGTAATCGATTGCTGATTATTAGTCAATTTTTGGTTGTTTAAATTTTTTCTTAGCCTTACTTGTTTGTTTTTTTTAAATCTACCCACACCTGTATCGAGACTGCCTTCTTAACTTCTTGCAGATTTAAAAGTAAATTTTTTGATCGCCTTAAGACATTCTCCGGAAGCCTCTTAGATCATTGCTTTCTTATTTTTTGACCAAAAAAAAAACATTACTCACCTACATTTTGCTACTGTGATGTACCTTTATACATACATACATACGTACATTTCACTTATGTATATATATGTTTATATATATGCATCAATATATGAAATTTGATTAAATAAAGGTCTTTATATATAAATATATTAAGACCTTTATTTAATCAAATTTCATATATTGATACATACATATGTGTACATATGTATATATGTATGTATGTATATGTATATGTGTGTGTGTGTGTATATATATATGTATGTGTGTGTGTATATCTCTATATACATATATATATATATATATATATATATATCTTAATTCATTCATTTGGGGTTTTTCTTGCGGGCGAGGGTTCGTGTTTGATGGGCCACCAGTCCAAAGAATTGCAGCTACTGATAAGTTCTTTTTCACTTTCCTTTCCTGAGAAAAGCTCGTCATTTTGGCACTGCGCAACCACCCTACATATGTTAACTGTGAGTCTGAAGGTGGAACTTTCAAGAGTTTAATTCTGAGGAGACTCTGTCTCATTGAGCGCAAACATTACCCGGGAAAAAAGAATGATGTTGACTTCATATACAATCAGCTATTTCCTATAAATAGTGGGGATATTATCAAGCAAGAGGAAGAAAATGACAATGAAATTTTCTTAACATTAACCCTTTAGAAAAGTAAGAAATTAGCTCAAGATCATTTTTGAGTTAAGGGGAAATCACCTTTAAACAGACCAAAAGGTTTCTTAGATATACATTAAACCAGCAGGTAAAAATACCAGAAAAAGGGCAATAATTGTCCTTAAAAATGGAGATGAAAACATCCAGATATTCTTGAAATACCATCTAAAAATCTAGACTTAACAGCTAACGAATATTTAGATGATTTATGTTGACATTTAAGAGGAAGAGATATGTGTTCGATAAGGTTTTGAAAGACACCACTTACCTCCGGAAACCAATACCGCCGCTGAATGGCGAGTCTTACCATATTATTCTCGAGTTTGTGGAATAAAAACACTGACACGTCCCAACCCGGAGCCCCCCGGTCACTCATGGACATCTCGCTGCTAAACCCTGTTTCCTGTTGCACCAACACACTGATCAGAATCTGAGTTTCGCAACTTTTCTGACCAATCCAATGTTACTTTCGAAGGATGTTCAATGTAAAAAAAAGTGGCGACCGGAGAAAACCGGTAGTTTGTAGACACCTGAATCCGGCACAGGTGAGGAAGAAGAGGAAGAACAAAGCAGCGGTCGCTATTCCAATTATTTAATCCCCGAAAACTGTTCAGCAGATATTGACATCATTGTGTATTTACAGATTTTAAATAATATTTATTTGTTTATTTATTTAGTGATCCTTTTTTTGCATTTTAGATTATCTGTCGTAGATTTGATCGGTGTTGTTTTTTTTTCCTGTGTTTTTATTTCACTTTGCTAAAATGTTGGTCTTATCGGAGGGATTATTTTAAGGGGGTAATTTGACTCTGTATCTAGTTGATATATTGAGATGAAAACTCATTAATGTCTACGGTTTCATGTGATAGTGCACTTTTCTATTTAAGTTGCACTCAATTATTTTTGTTAATTTCATGTCGCAATCGTATTGTGCGAAACGTCTTCTGGATTCCTGGCCTAGATCAGGGGTGTCCGAACTTTTTGCAAAGAGGACCATATTTGTTGAGGTGAAAATGTGTGAGGGCCGACCGTTCAACTTGACATTCTTTGAACCATTAACATTAAATGCAAATGAACTATTTCTTGACATTCAACACAGAACACAAAGCTAAAGTTTTTACCAAAATCACTCTGTCGTTCATATTTGAATACCACATGAGGAAAGCATGTGTCTGGAAAAAATACTTTCAGAAAGATTAAACACATCTAGGTTCACTTAAAATATTACATATTATTCAGTATTAAATGCTCACGATGAACTTATAAATTCAAAACATGTAAAAAGGAAAATAACATCAAATATATAAATAGAAAATAGCTTTCTGCACAATGTATTTTATACTGTCGTCAACAGTGCTGGCAGGGGCTGTGGGCCGGTGTTAATTTGAACACGGACCACATTTGGCCCGTGGGCCAGACTTTGGACCTGCCTGGCCTGGATAATAATTAATAGCTGTTGAAAAGGGGAATCAAAAAGAGTATTATTTCAATGAATAAGCAGGTAATATATATTAATCCATCTTTTGTTTAGTTCCGTCAGATGTGACTACAAGCATCGACTCAAAGAGCTTTGATGGACAGGAAGTGGGAGAACAGAGAGCAGCAGCTGGAGTAGACCGGGAGTTTGTGAGTTGCAACACTTGTCAGGAAATGTGGAAGAAAGAAATCAGAAACTGAGGCTGATGAAACAAATCCTTTGTTTTTTATCGCGATTCAGACACCGGAGGTCAGTAGGAACCAACATATACATTACATTGTATTGTATTGTATTACATTGCATTGTATTGTATTGTATTGTATTGTATTGTACTGTATCATATTATATTGTATTACATTATATTATACTGTATTACACTTTAGGAATAACTTGGCATATTTATGAGGAAAATAAATTGAATTCGTTGCATTTCTGGTTGTTTAATTTTTCATTTCATTTCATTTGTGGTTCTTATTTCCTCATTCCGTTCAAAACAGAAGGTTCCTGAAATTCGGTTAATTGCCGTCCATTGAGGTCAGTTTCTAGTTTATTCATATATTTATTTTGCTGTTTTTTGTTGATCTCCAGCAAAATTTACTGATTTTTTGAGGTCATTTTTTCTTAAAATCGTATTTTATTGAGAATGTCTTGCACTTTAAAAGAAACAGTTACTGTCTTTATATTTACCAAACCTGATTTCATTGATTTTCTTTTTCTTGAATGTTATTTGTATTTATAAACTGCTGTTCATTTGAAAGACCTGCTTCCATCTGCTTTAAAAAAAAAAAAACATAAAATATTGACACACTCAAAGTGAGAACGCCAAGAAGAATGAGGGATCGATGGAAGCTTAATGATGAGGAGAGGGGATGGATGAAGAGATGAGAAGAATGAAAGATATGAGAAGGGTGGAGAGATGGATAAGACGAGTGCGGGAGGGGGGAAGGGTGAAATAGGAAGGGAAAATGTGTATATGTATATTGTATATTGTATATATGTGTATATGTATATTGTATATTGTATATTGTGTATATGTGAAAAGTTTTTTTTTTTTTAATTTAAAATGTTCCGTGTATAGTGTATAGTGTCCGCGTATTATCTTTCCTGTTTTTGTATGCTTCCTTCTCTTCTCTTCTTCTCCTCTCTTCTAATGTTGCTGCTGCAACAACTGAATTTCCCCCATGGGGGATCAATAAAGTGTTATCTTATCTTATCTTATCTTATCTTAAAAGTGAGGAAGAGGAATGGATGATATGGATGAGATGGATGAAGACTGATACAGAGGAAAAGAGCAGACAAATGAAAAAAGGAAAAATATATTAAAGAAAAAAATGTGAAGGAAAATTAGAACAAATGAGGGGAACACTGATAAGGGAAAAGAGTGAGTTTGTGATGATGAAGGGATGAAAAGGAGGATGAAGTGATCGAGAAGAGGAATATGGGGGAATTAAAGAGTGATGAAAAGTAAAGTGGATGAGGGGTGAATAGAAAAAGACAGTAAAAGTAATTGAGGGAAAGATGTGGGGGGAGATAAAGAGATAGAGAGAAGGGGGGCAAAAAAAAGGATGGAGGGATGGAGGGGGGGAAGCCTGCCCTGTTATGGCTGAGCGGCTCGGCGTCGCTGGATTGCATCATCGCAGGATAAGCCTTCTATAAATAGGATGACGTCACCCCCTCCTCCCGCTCGAGTAAGATTCCTACTCGACGTCACTAGACCACGCCCACCGGGCGCCCTGTCACTATAAAAAGCCGTGATGCAACGCGGCGGGGCCAGAAGACGCGCAGACGACGAGCGGCGCAGCTGGAGAAAAGCGAATCGTCCGGGAGCCGCTCGCGACACAGGTTGGTCCGCTCATTGGTCGGCTTATCTTCCGGGCGCGTTAGTTTTAGATGTACTCGGAATCCTGGCGGAGGGCGGTGTTCCGTCCTGCCACGGGTTTTTTTTTTCCCGGTCCGCGTTGTTCCCACTTACGGCGCCGGGGAGTCCCGGGACAGCGGGGAAAAGTACACACTTTCAAAACTTCCGGCCGGACGTTTCTTTGCGTCGCGATTGCGACCCAAACACGAAACTTTATGTCCAGACTTTATCTATTAACCAAAGATATCTATGGACTGGGATACTTTCTCTGTCTATTCTATCTCTCAGTTATTTATCTATCTTATCATTATTAGCGTTACTTGACACGTCTATCTGTCTATCTGTCTAAATCATTTTTGTCATTATTTGGCACGTTTTTGAACTTTTATCCAGCAGCACATTGCTTTGGGGTATTGTATAGTAAGTCCGATGAAACTTTTATATCTGGGACCGGTTTTCAACATAACTTGATATTCCCATTAAAAAAAAAACAGCGTCAAAGAATAATTAGAGAAATCAACAGAAATACTTAACTAACTGGACCTTGATCATAAAGAAATAAATTGTTAAATATTAATAAACATGTAATGAATCTGTGGTTTATTATCACAGCAATCAAATGTTAAACATCCTGGCTACTTGTGTTTATGATCTGTTGATGATAGTTTTCAAGACATTAAACTGTCATCATGAATCTCAAGTAGACAATAATAAGGTGTTACGGTATTTAGTGTTTTTACGTGAAACATTGAGAAAAGCCACATAAAAGCAAATATTACAGCAATAATAATGATTTATAGTGAAATAGGATAAGACTATTATTTATTCAACCTGTTGCATCTCAGGTAATTTTTTTTCTTTCGTTTTTTTTTAGATAATTCCTTCTGAATGTCATTTTGATGGCAATATTGTTTTCCGTCTTGTTATTTTTAAAATTGTAGTCATCTTGCTCATTTTTTCAAGTTGTTGTCTCGTTCATTTATTTTTTGTTTGTTCGATTTCTGAACATTTCATGCAGAGTATTTGAGATTTTTGAGTGTTTTGAAAAATTCGTCCTCATTCCCGAGTGACTTTTGGGTCATTCATTGCAATCTTACCCTTGCACCTCAAGAATGATGCTGCAACACACGGGCCCGTCGCTGGCTGACATCAGCTGCTCGGCGCTGGTTCCCTGCCTGTCGCCGCCCGGATCCCTCACCCTCGACGACTTCACCAACTTCACGCCTATCGTCAAGGAGGAACTCCGCCTCGCCATCCAGACCAAGCGCCTGTCCAACGGGCTCAGCGTGGACGTCAGCTCCGACGGCGCCAGTTCCAGCTCGGACAGGGCCTCTGAGGGTCCCGCCTCTGAGAGGGGGGTCAGGAGGGAGGTGAGGAGGAAGAGGAAGCAGAAACAGGAGGGTTTTTTTTCAAATGTGAAGGTTTTTTTTTAAGGTTAACTGACGTTTGTGCCCCTTTCAGTTGTCATCAGATGAGCTGGACAGGAGGAAGAGGAGGAGGGAGAGGAATAAGATTGCAGCGGCAAAGTGTCGCAACAAGAAGAAGGAGAGGACAGAATCTTTGCAGAAGGTACTTCATCACCTCCACATAAAACCCCGAAGAATTTTGAATTTGCAAGAAATTACCGATTAAAATCTGTGAGATATTACAGGAAATCGTAGAGAATTGTCCTAAAATTAGCCTAAAATTAGCCCTGCATTTTCAGATTCTCTCTAATTTGCTTCAACTTGTGATCCTTTCCGCGCAGGAATCGGAGAAGCTGGAGATCGTCAACGCCGACCTGAAGGCCCACATCGAGACGCTGAAGCAGCAGAAGCAGCAGCTGGTTTACATGCTCAACCTGCACCGGCCGACCTGCATCGTCCGAGCCCAGAACGGACAGACGCCGGAGGACGAGCGCAACCTCTTCATCCAGCACATCAAGGAGAGCAACCTACAGCTGCAAAACTTCACCGCCGCCACATCCACTATGTCCACGGTGGATCCCGTGGACGTAGAACTCCTGACGCTGGACAACGTCCACTGCTCCTCCAGCCACCTATGACTTTTCTAAGACTCGCTTCCACCTGCTGCTACTGAATGTTCGGACAGACTTTTCAAGAGGCACCGGGGAAGGACCTCACCCTCATCTGGGCGTCTTTAAGGTGCAAGGTCACTCTCCAAATCCGCAGCCGCTGGGTGGACAGAGGTCACGAAGCACAGACTTCACATTCGCCTGTGTTTTACTGTGTTTCTTCTGAAGCCGTTTCACACCAGAAGCACAACAAAGAAAATCCAGCATTAACTACAAATGGAAATCATGTTGACGCTAACACTAGCAGCTAACCCCATTCTGTGAATTGTAGTAAGTAGATATTAGCGAAAGTAGCAGGTTTGTTTTCGATAGACTCCTGTTCAGGTTCCCGGGAAAGTCGAAGTATCCCCCATGTAACAAAAATGGGGGATAATTATAATAGTCACACAATGCTGATGGTAATGAGATAACAAGCTTGGTTCTTTAGCTGCTACCGAGCAACGACACTTCAACATAGCACAAAAAGCTAAATGTGCTCTAGCTTTGAGCAAGGTGTTCGAAGTTAGCGGCAAACACACAATATCATTGTTCGAAAAGTCTTTCCCCGAGAGGAACCTTTAACCTGCGACCAAGTTCCTTGGTTAAAATGAAGACAGTCTAATGTGAATATTTACAGAAATGTGAATTTGGTGTGAAATGGCTTTTAAACGTGACATTTACGGCCAAGGGGAGACGAAAAAGCACTAAACACCCGCTGCAATTTTTTTTAAAATTTTTATTTACTGATATTTTTGGATGAATGATTTTTGTACTATAGTTTGATTTCAAGGTGATCAAGGCACATAATTTCATTCACAACAACATTGGACTGTGACGTTACGAATCGATCGTGATAGCAGAGTTTCCATCCCCAAGGTTCAGTTCGCATATTAAAAAAATTTAGGAAAATTCGAACATTAAATCTTCACGTGCTAGAGACGTTTCTTTACAGCTCTCTTAAATGAAGACCTACATCGTGAACGTTTAACCCATGTCATCAAATAAAAACGTAAAATATTGAAGACGAATATTTAAATGCTCATCACGTTATGCGAACCACTATTGTCAGTTGAGTCTGAATCCATTAGCTTCTGGAATAAGTGCACAAATGTGAGTGAGTGAACAAGAAAATTGGTTAGGAAGGCTGTCTCGACAGTTTAATGTCGAACACAAATGAAACGCTGATTTTTATAAATCACAAAACAGCGGAAGCGTAGAAGTTTGTATTTTCAATCACCAGCCGTTCGGTTAAAAACTGATTGCTTTTAGATGGAAACTCGACTATCACTCATTCTTGGCCTCGATAAATTGTATTTTATCCAGTACCTGCTGTGAGGCCTGTTGCCCCGTTTTGCCTATCGTTTATACAACGTCAACAACCACAGCTGCTGCTAATACAAACCACTCAGGATCCATACAGGATACGTAAATTCATCGTTTGTCGCCTCATTGGGGGGAAAAAACAAAACACTTGTTTACTGCCAATCAGGTTCAAAGTCATATGACAGGGGGTTATTTTGCAGGCAGAGAAGATTATCATTATTGATATCATGCACTTAACTCAAGAAAATGACATCCATGTATGCAGATGATACTGTACTAACAATGTGAAATTCCCTGGTAAAAATACAAAAAAAGATATATATATATATATATATATATATATGATTTCACAAGAACAACTAATTTCTGCGCTTCTTCTTAATGTTGACAAAACTAGTTGCAATGTTGCTTTTTTTTTTTTGAAACAATGCTACAGGTATCTGAGTGGGTTTCCTTTTTTTTTTTTTTTTTTTTT